>JAODUO010001292.1:102500-124385 GCA_025642075.2 Ridgeia piscesae
TAAAAAACAAATAAATAGGTCGTGAGAAAATGGAAAAGTTATTAAAATAATCATTAAAAATTAGGTAGATACAAATATCAAGTGTACAATTTGGATCTGTAGTATTTATACATAGAACTACCAAAATGTGTATCTGTGTGGAAGTAGTTAAACAAAAAGAGGGTTTTTAGACTGATGAAGATAACATAAAAGGTTAAATATGGGTGCACGAATGCGCTCATTGAAAGATTTAATATAATTGGTTTGCAAACATAAAACTTGCACTACATTTTGATGTAGTAAATTAAGTGCTAATTAAGTAAAATTCTGACCGTTATTGATTTTCGAAATTAATATGTGTTTTGAAATAACCCAGGTATAATATTCATGTTTCCACAACTAATGAAATGTGACTCACTGAACTATAGTTCACAGGTCAACATCACTGTTGTTGCCATGACGATGTCTCCATAGCAGTCATGTGAGGAGAATTTGTGTTGACATTTAGTAATAAGGGGCAGATTTAGTGTCTGTGACATCTATTTTGCAGGCTCTGTCATGTGATATGATTCTAGGGGAGATATCAAATGTTGTGCCATATAATGCACTGGTTCTACTTGGGGGCCGTCTCATTATTTTGGCAATTAGAGATTGTTTCATGAGATCGTATTAGTATCCAGTGGTTTTGCTTTGCGTGTGGTTCAGAAATGTTATTAAAATTATATCATCTGTATATTTTATTTAGCTGTAGTAATAAGAAAATTCAGTTAAAATTATTATTCCAACTTTAGTAATATTAAAATAGATACATTGTTATGATTAACATAAATTTGATTGGCGTCTGTACACATACACAAAACTCTTCCTTTCATATTTCAGCCAGGAACAGTTTTCTTTCTTTGTAACTGGTTAATGAAAAGGCAACTTTGCAATTTGAGTAATAGTTTGAAAAATAATAGGAGTTGTTTGGAAAATGTCGAAAAATAGTTGCAATGATAAGTAATTATTGTGAACCGTGAGATTGTGTCATTGAATGAGTGAGACGAACAATGTACTCCTCTGCACTGCTCTGTGGATCAAAGTTATCTTTTCTTTCAAATGTTGCTTTCCATAGATATTGATAATGTTAGCCGGTGCTTTCTGAATATAATACTGTTGTTTAAATGGCCGCCATATTGTTTAGACAATTTAGAGTGGTTGTTATGCAAATAATTTGTAGAGATGATGATAGTTGTGTAGGTGGGGTAGTTTGAACAGATGACAATGTTTAAAAGTTGAGAATTTAAGTAAGACGGAGGAGCAGAAAAAAAACCCACCACCAGGTACACCTGACGCATGTGCACTCAAATGTTGCTTTCTGTAGATATTCATACAAGGTACAAAGCAGTTCTTGTTGATGGTGAATTAAAAGGTCTGTGGTCCAAGTAGCCATGTGTCTGTGTGGGAAGCTAGCAGGCAATATAAAGGTCGTTGATGTGTCGGAGAAGTGTGTAGACAGTGGATTAACTTATAACCCGTCATATGGTGTGTTAACACAGTTTTACATGTTCATGTATATCTGCATGCGTAAAATTTTAATCACCAGAATACCACATCTCGTTATAACGGCAAATGGATGTGTTGATGGTTTTATGTTTAATGATTTATCTGAAGGGCTTTAAATTAGTTACTTTATATTTACATATGTACTCAAACATGTAGTGTTAGATGTATTATATATTAATTTGCATTAATGTTACAAATATTTACAAACATAAAGCACCATATAGAACATTATATGAACATTGGTACATTAATTATTTATTTCTACAAAATTTAACATTTTATATTTATTTTATTATCATCATCGTCCGTAGGTAAAAGAGGAATTTACGAAGGCAGATTTTATTAACACAAACTTCAGTCAAGTAAATTTTCCCACTAAAGTTTCACTTTCCGTCTCTAAATCAAGTGGCTACTTGTCTAATCCGATTTTTGAAATGGTCCCGATTTCATTATTTCTTTCACAGGCAGATGCATAAGTTAGTTCTGGGTGGAATGTCCCGTGATTCAGTAATGTCCTGTCGATGCGGGTACAGGCTCCATAAATAATCAACTTCCTCCACAATCCCTGGTGAGTGCAGACAGGACAGTGGGACTCTGTCACAACATACCTATAGTGGCCCAGTGTGTTTTCATAAATGCATTTGTGAATGAATGTGCCCCAGGCAGTGAGCAGAAATGAGTAACTCTGAGTCAGTGAAATGCCACTAGGTGGTGGGTACAGGCCGCTGTTTGTTTTATAGCCAGCATAATTCCACTAGGTGGGTGCAGCCCGCAGTTTGTTTTACCACTGGGGCCTGTGGTTGTCTTGTGAGTTGCTTATGGTGTTCTGGTTGGTTCCGCTGACATTTCTCCTCTATAAGGAACGAATCATCAAAAGGCTGTACTTGTAGTAAAATAAGGTCAGAATAATGTTGATGCATATTATTATTTTAAAGTTTTAGCTGTAGTGATCTTGGGATAATCGTAGCGTAATTAAACATTTTAGTATGATACTATAACTGATAATCACATAAATGCTAGCATTTTATAAATTATAATGATAATAGCCTTAATGTGTAGTGTTTAAAATGGTGTTATCATCAATACAGAGATGAGTTAGACACACTGGATTATATTTTGTATTAGGAAAATATAATTTAGGATGCCATGGGATTGTAGATTGTAGAACAAGTTACAAATGATATTTATATACCCCCCAGTCTAGCCTAGCCTTGGTTATCGAGGCGCCATGATGTGGCTGTCATGTTGAGTCTGCTTATAATACAATACTGTGCATTTGTGAATACAGAGTCAGTTATTGTTTCTCAAGCTGGCTTGTTATCAAAAGCATGCATACTATATTAACATTAACTACACACAAACACGTGAATTAATACAAAACAGTGACCTCAATGCCATCAGATGGCATCGAACATTGAAACTACGTAATATTTCACCAGATTATCTTATAGGCAAAATCACACAGCTGGGCAAGTGTCAGTTACGCGAGACGAATATTTGCCAAGTCAATAGGAACATTAGACAGTTGATATCTTCTAGTAAACAGTAAGTAAGTTGTTGCACCATCTGCCACCTGGTGGATAGATGTGGCTGTAATGTTTTAGTGCACTCACCATGTGACGCCACGTGCACAATGCTGTTGTATTTATTATTTCTGGGTTTGATGAATAGGGCCTGTAAGTGGGTCATGATACACGGCAAGAATCCGCGCGACTGGAGCTGATTGGGGACTGGACACAAGAATAATATTATAACGGCGGATGACAGTTGTAGCTTCGAACTGATAAATACTAGGAATATCAGGTCATAAATATATTGCCTTATACCTTTCTTATCTTAAATGTCAAATTTAATATTGAGTTTACCACTGTCACAGACACATAACGATTTACGTAGCGCAGGCGCAGAGAGTATACACGATTTTAGGCTGTATGTGTCATTTACGGGATTTGCATTTTACATTGCTGTACGTTGTGGTTTCACAACAGTTCCATAAGCACTTATATCTGACAAGTTGTCTTAATGCACATAATCATAACACATGTATACATTTGCCCCAAAACAGGATATACTGCGCGAAAGATGGCATTCTTCATTACTAGTCAAGATTGCCAAACACAAGTACTGGCCATGGCAACCACCATAATAATCGATTAATATGCATGATTTCCGTGATCATCAATGTTACCGGCAATGTGTTCCGCTGCTTCTGTTTGTAATTGTCCTTCGAACAATATAACTGTAAAACATTATTTGGGGACAGTCCCATTATTACAACCAAAAACAAAACAAAGTCCTATATGTTAACATGGAGAATATGGATTTCCTGCCCCCAGCCTCGTTTTCGCATGCAAGACTTACACGCCACGCCCTATGGCCTAAGGATGACAGCCCATTTTTATGTTTATCTCAGTCTTGACCAAGACTGTGCCAGTTATTAAACAAAGCCAACTGTAGGCCAGTTATTAGTAAAGGCCAACTGTAAGCCAGTTGTTAGCCAAAGCCAACTGTGGGCCAGTTATTAGTCAAAGCCAACTGTGGGCCAGTTATTAGTCAAAGCCAACTATAGAACCGTTATTAGCCAAACCCAACCGTGGGTTAGTTATTAGCCAAACCCAACTGTAGGCCAGTTATTAGCCAAACCCAACCGTGGGCTAGTTATTAGCCAAAGCCAACTGTGGACTAGTCATTAGCTTCTGACACACTGAATTTGCCAGACATGTTTTGACAGGCTGAGGAAAGTCAAAAACCAAAAAAATTTAAATCCATAAAAGAACCCGTGTATCACAATAAAGAGTAAATAGCTTAATTTTTTTGGCAAAAGTTAATTTGAAAGTGAGACGACAAACAATCAACTTTGGTGATTGTCAGTGGGAATGATAAAAATTAAATCTGATCTGTCCCCTCAAACAGTACACCATAAACCCACAACAGATTAAGTGAGTCTGTCTGTACATCTCACACTGGGCTTTTATCTCCAGTCACTTGTGTCGTTTGATACACACTCCATTATTTATGGATCATAAGATACATGATAAATAATTCTGACTGGACACTGTGTACGGAGAGACAAGTTGCATTGATACTGGGTGTGTGAGGCTGTATGTAGACCAACAATGTTGCATTTGACACATAAATACTGGTGGTTTATGCATCCACTAATGTGGCATTGACAGGAAGTATGATTTGTGGGATATTTAGAAGTTGAAACTTGGGGAATTGTTTTTTATAGTAAAGATACCAAAAAAATCTATACATTATAAGCAACAAAACAAAAATGTTTGTGTTATTTTATTCCTATATATTCATGCCTTCAGAAAGAAGAGTAAGATTATTTGAAATGTGCAATGTACGATATGGGTGTGTAGCACACGCACACACACGCACGCACGCACACAGTCAGTGACCCCCCCCCCCCCCCCCCCCCCCCCCCCCCCCCCCCCCCCCACACACACACACACACACACACACACACACACACACACACACACACACAAACAAACAAACAAACCATGCTCACGTTAACCCTTTGCTCTTTGCAGGAGGCCTACAAGAACTGGGTGTGTGCGAACACCCTCCCATTCTATCACCAGAAGGACCGTATTGCTGCCTGCAGTGACTACTGTCACATTGTTCAGAATCGTTGCCCGTACTTCCTGCCCGAACTTGAGAATCAGTACGCGGGGGAGGCAAGCTTCATCTGCCCAGGTGAGTGGACGGTGGCATTGCCCCATTTATTTGATTGTCATTTGGATTATATAACACGGTTACGTGAAATATGTACGATTACAAATGTTCAAGACAAGAAAAGACGCCATTGTTTGAAATTGTTATGCTAATGTTATGTTCGGAATAATCGCATTAACGGAAAATGCAGTGCATTAAATTATAAAGTTCTTGGGCTGTTCGATTTTCCTTTGACGATTATTATGACAAATTGCATACATGTAACGGATGGACGGACGGATTTGACAGAAGGATTTTTCTATGGACCAACCAACTGACCAACCCAATGACCAACCCAATGACTGACCGACTGACCAACAGAACAAACGAACGGACGACCCAACAACCCCGTCTGACCGACCCAGTGACTGACCGATTGACCAAACAACCTACTGGATGGATTTGATCAATGGATCTGTAAGTTTAGGAAACATTTTGCATAGTTTGCAATTTCTTTATCGAATTACATAGAATTTTCTAGAACAGATCCATGTTGATTGTCATGTGACAGTCATGTTATAGTCATGTGTCATCTGTGACAACGAGTTGCTGATTGTGGTTTCAGACATACCTGTGTCAGTGACAAGTAGCCCCTTGTGTCATCATCCGTGTCAAACGTCAGACATGTCAAACCTCTATAATGAGACGAACATATGCGTGCGTCATGTTGACAGACTTTCACCGACACTGTCGTCATCATCGTCACCATTCACATCATCAACGTCATCGTCAGCCGCTGTCGACAGCACTGTCGTCGACAGTGACGAACATCAGGTTGCTAGTAACATTAGTGTCAGTAGCGGGTGTGTCAGTGACACACTTCAACAGCTGACGTGTCAACGTGTCATCATCATGCTACTGGTGACGTGTCACTGTCTTTGGTTGACGTACACGCGAAGGACTCTGCTTTCTCAAACGTTTTACTGCGTCACTGGATTGACATAGGCTGGCGTCAATCATAGGCTGCTTACTGCTGTTTAATGTGTGAAGATGATGGTGTCGTTTTATTTATGTTTCTTGTATATTTTAAGTTGTGCAAAAAATCTGTCTAAATGTCTGTTTATAATGACAAAACGTTATGGCATGAAGTTCGATAGCTATATCGTAAAATCACATTTCATGCTATAAACATTATATATCTTAAAATCTTGATCACCTAAAAGTGTTTTAAAGGGAGTTTTTCCACCCATTTGTTTATCGTAGCACCATGTCAGAGAGGGTAAATTAAATCTGTTATAACAACCTCATTATTACGGGCACACTCAGGACTGGACAAAGTTAGCTGGAAAGCCAGGTGTTGTGATTGCAAAGGCCAACTTCGTTATTAGGGTCACCCTCAGGACTGGATAGTGATCCGAATAGCCAGGTGACCTTATTACTGAGGCCAACCTCATTATTAGGGTCACCTCAGAATTAGGTAAAGTGACTTGAATAGCCACCTTAGACTATCCTAGGGTGATCTTAATTATGAGGTGGCTCTAAGACAGAGGTGGGCATTAACTATTGGAAAGACTCCCTTTAAAGATGTAACAGTAAAATCATATTCATGGTACATTAATACATATTAATAAGTTAGATCAATACACTTTAAAAATCTGTTTACTATATAATATGATTTTATATTGAAAACAATCAGGTATTACACATAACTATCAGTCAATAAATGTATCCATGAAAAGACATTACTACAACATTTGATTATTTTACCATTTGAAAAGCTAGAAATTTACCAAGGAGCACATAATCCAAGTACGTTTGGCACAAAAATTGTTTTCACTAGAAATCTCAGGGGTAAAGCAGTATTTCACTTTTTAAATTTTGATGCCAACATGATTATATAGTGTTGAATTTTGAAACTAGAAAAGTGATACTTTCTGATGATGTACGTGTCAAATTTGTTTATCCAGGTATGCAGTGACATTGCATGAGTGAGAGAGAAAGTGTAATTGTAAACACAACAGAGAAACACGCTAAATACTGCTGAATCTCAAATACCCTTCGCCCTAGCAGCGTCATTGTCCTGCCACATGGGTCATGTCATTGGAATCAGTGAGGGTGAAGTGTGAAATATGTCTGGCTGCAGTGGTTTACATATTAACATAAATCTTGGTGGTACAATGTAGTGTTCTCCGTGCCACACTAAAAAGCAGTACTTCTGTTTGACAAAGATTCCAGTCCCGGTCAGTTACCGATTTGTCACAAAGGTACAGGCATCAGAGTTCACTCCTCTGAACAGTTTTGACACAGACAGCATTACAGTCTGGTATTACCACGTCAAATCACCATATTCGACCCAAGGTATACGTCAGAAACATTTTTTCAAAATGACTACTAATTCCAAATTGCATTATTAAAAGTAGCATTTGATTGTTTATTTTTAAATATGCTAAAACTGAACGAAAATCGCTGCTTTCACCCCTGAAAATGTGATTTGGGTATTCATCAGTTTTGTGAAATGCATTGTACAATTTCAACCATTGCAATCTGTCAGATATCTGCTGTATGCATTTATCTGAATGCTGGCGATGTGTGAAGATTTGAAATGTGTGTGGTGTGGTGTGTGTGCGTGTGCGTGTGCGTGTGCGTGTGTGTGTGTGTGTGTGTGTGTGTGTGTGTGCGTGTGGTGCGTGTGTGTGTGTGTTATCATTAAAGTGTACATACTTATGTAAGTACGCCTCAAGAATATAATCACATCCTGCTGGGAGGACACAGGGCACCGACCAGCTATTTACCCTAAATCATACGCACACTGTCCAAACGCAGGTTTTGGGATGGATGACTCTACCATGCCCTGGTTAGAAGGGTTGGAAATAAAATCAAACTCCACTAAAACCAGAGCACATCTTCAGCTGTGCCCAACATTGTGCAATTGGTGTGAACCACTCGGTATATCCACCCGCCCGTCGTCATACCGTGTCTGATATTATGTTACCTGTGAAAACAGTTTTAAATTGTTATGGGATCTGTATCATCATACTGTATCACGGCATGAGCAGTGGCGCCGCCTGGTGAATGACTGGCGCCCTCTGGGGGACTCGGCAACATCAGTATATATATATATATATATATCTATACACACGTTTCAGGTGAAGTCCATCTAACAGTGGCAGCGTTTTATTAAACCTGTATACTTTTCTATCGCCGACGTATTGCTCCGAGTCTGGTGAGATTCAGGTTGTTGTAGAAGAAGTCATATTATAATAGTCGAGCCTGTTTGGACATCACAGGAGCCTTTTAACCGTTAGTGAACTAGTCGATTCCACGAGAACACTTGACGTGTGTCAACGATAGTTGACAAGAGTGGGCTGGAAGGTGGACAGCGTACGTAATCTGGGGCTACAGACAGTGAGTGTCTCTAATCTATGAGACACGTCTACACACGGCGTGTCAGATCAGGTTCCACTTAACTTACATCTGAATAGGAGAAATAAAGATTGTCTTACCACATGATAATTTTCTCCCAATTCTTCACTTGTGTCTTACAGTTACAGTATGAACTTTGTCTTACGTGACCCTAGAATTACAACACGATTCTTGACTTATGGTATAATTATTGTCAGGCAACACAACCCTTGTCTCACAATACGTTACTTGACTTGCAACACAATCATTACCTTACCACACGATCCTTGTCTTACAATATTATAACCTTGTTTTTCAACATTATCTTCGCCTTTTAAATCGATCTCATAATGATAATATGCTCCTCTGCGTGCACCACGAGAAATGTTTACCATAACACGATATGTCTACAGCATATGTAGTAACACAGGAGTTCAATCACTGAAAGTGATGATCACGTGTGTCCAACTGCAGTCGAAATAAGTGAGCGCGTTGCTTATCAGTGTTGCCAGGTCAAAAAACAATTTCAAGCCCAATGGCCCTCGAAACGAGCCCAAAATATGCCCACAAATAATTATAAAATGGTACACTTTAAAACTTGCTAACGACACGCTCCACCGATAAAGAGGGAAATGCATTTAAATTACATCACGCACATAATAAATGGAAAAGTGGAATGGCGATGTCTTGGACATCAACGAAACTGTTCAGCGATTAGGCCCCAGAAAGTGCAGACAGCTTCTCGGTATCCACGCACTGTCAGGCTGCGATACAGTGTCGTACCCCTTCGGAAAAGGAAAAAAGTCAGCGCTCAAGCTCCTAGAGATAGATATACCAGGTCTCGATCAAGTGCTCGGACAACCTGGGGCGATCCACGCTCAGCTCCAGGAGGCAGCATACACATTCTTCTTACCCCTCTACGGACAGAAGGGATGTACAACAATGAATGACGCACGTGCTCATTCCTACCGTTGCCATAAGAAACCTCCGCCACTGAAGAAACTTCCACCGATTGATGCCAACCTGCAGCTGCATATGCTACGAGCTCATCTTCAGATGCTACTGTGGAAGGCCGCGGACCAACGTGATCCACCTGTAGAAGCTCGAAACATTGCCAACTTTGGTTGGAACATCGAAGGCTCCGCCATCACAACGGCCGTCTCAACAGCGCCAGTTGCTCCCCAAGCACTACTGGATGCAGTTAGCTGTAGCTGCACTGCAGAGTGCAAGGCATGCAGTGGCACACGCTGCAGCTGCAACAGCGCAGGCCTTTCATGCACGGACTAGTGCAAATGCGAGGGAGGAGACATCTGCTGTAGTCCTTTCATCAGCAAGCAGTTGGATATCGAAGACGATGAAGGGGAGCCAAGTGTCGATGATGAATAAATATACTCTTCATTTCCTTGTGTTTATATATATATATAATATATATATATATATATATATATATATATATATATATATATATATATATATATATATATATATATATATATATATATATATATCGAAAAGACTGACAAATAAATTCAAATTCACATGTATAAATTCCTTAATATATACATACATCGTGAATTCTGAGAAATGCTAAAGGTTGTACAAGTAAATTTGACCTTTGACCTATGATTTGACCTTCACTTTGATACCGTATCCAAAAAATAACTCCAGAAATGGACTCCCCATCTTGGAAATCCCTTATAAAGAGGTATTACACGACCATCTATGTCATCGAGATCAAAGGTTGAAAATTTGCCGAAATTCAAGATGGCCGAGACCGCCATCTTGAATTCTGAGAAATGCTCAAGGTTGCACAAGGTGTAACCAAGCTAATTTTGCTCTCCTAACTATATAAAATACATTTCCATAAAAAAAGTTTACAGTAGTTAACATTGCAAGGTCATCATTATGGCAACTTGACTATTACCCTTATTTGTGGACAACTGGGTGGCCCAGGCTGGAGTAGGCAATCCCTGTGCTGAAAAAAACATTAGGCGGCTTTGAATTGGGAGTTTACAGTATTTATTACGTGACGAAGAATATGACGGCTCTTAATCTCCAGGACACGCAGGGCCGTGACGCAATCTAGCCTCGGTTACCCAGGCTCCGTAAGGTGGCAGCACGTTTAGCCCCTGAAATCTGCCTGGGGGTTTATGGGTAGTGGCTTCTTACTAACCACCCACGTACAAGTGCCTATCAAATGCTGATGTCAGTCCTGTCATCTGATGTCAGTCCTGTCATCTGATGTCAGGACTGACCTTAAACTGGGCCCAAGGAACCGCTCCAATGGTCTCATATGTCGTCTGCACAAGATCCTAATTAAGGAACCTTTGTTGGATATAAAGAGCTTTTACAGGAAAGTTCATCATTAGTAAAATCCGTTGTTAAATTAAATGAGTTGGTTTTCCAAAAGGTAAATTCCGTCCCTTTGTCGTATTACATATGACACTATTCCCAGGACACATTAGTGTCATGATGTTGACAGTTTTCCGATATATACCCGCATGTATAGATAAACTTCCGATAGGAGCTTAGGCCCGCACATAGAAAAAACATGATTCACATAACATCATAACTTACATCTATTTTATAAAATGTACAATTGTTATGATAAAAAAATAAAAAAGTGTCATTTATCGATCAAACTGAACACGAAATTAACTTGTTTTCGCACGTATACGTGTAACTTTAATCTCAAACTTGGATATGTGGAGGTACTTTAGGGATCGCTGTCGCTACAGGGTTGTTCTGATACACGTAGAACAGGGTTGTTCTGATACACGTAGAACAGGGTTATTCTGATACACGTAGAACAGGGTTGTTCTGATACACGTAGAACAGGGTTGACTTGTTCTGATACACGTAGAACAGGGTTGTTCTGATACATGTAGAACAGGGTTGTTCTGATACATGTAGAACAGGGTTGTTCTGATACATGTAGAACAGGGTTGTTCTGATACACGTAGAACAGGGTTGTTCTGATACATGTAGAACAGGGTTGTTCTGATACATGTAGAACAGGGTTGTTCTGATACACGTAGAACAGGGTTGTTCTGATACATGTAGAACAGGGTTGTTCTGATACACGTAGAACAGGGTTGTTCTGATACACGTAGAACAGGGTTGTTATGATATACGTAGAACAGGGTTGTTCTGATACACGTAGAACAGGGTTTAGCGTTAGGATAAAGATATATGTGACAAAATTGATATCGTGTTAGCAAACATTTTAAGGGGAGGGTCACAATAACGTGGCGCCCCCTACCGGAGTTTCCTGTGGAAAAAAAATTCTATTTTGTGTCCCAATTAAGAGTTTCTAGTTTGGACATGGCCCGCCTATGTTATCCGAATATGGCGTGGTAATTAGTGATTAGTAAAACTATTCTAATGAAATAAAGGCATATGAAATAATTGTATCAACGACTCGCATACATTACAGAGTCTTTTAACTATACTTTGGGAAAAGAAAGAATCCCTTTAACACTCGGCCCTGCGTGAAAGTCCTGTTATTTGGTAGCCCGTATGTCACACCAGCCCGTGAATGCGCAAGACCGGGTTTCTCTACATGACGCAGTCTCAACGATGTTGACGTCATAAAGGTCAGGCTAGTTTGAATATGTTGCGTCATATCTCGCAAGCAACGGGATCACATGGTTTACAGGTTGGAATAGTCGCGTGCAACTTCTTTTGTGCGGTGAGCTGCCTAATTAATGAACCGTCTTATACTATCAAACTTGTACCAAATGATTATATTTCCAAACCACTTTAATGTCGATGTTTATCATATTAATATCTACATGTTTGTTTATCTTACCTTGTGTGGAACATCGAGCATTTTGTGTCGTCACTTTTCATCATCATTGTGCAGCTATAGTGTCCCTTGGTTGTGCGAAGGCCTCAGAATGCTGCTTCCACATCTGCCTATCTTGCGCTATCCTCTGCCAGATGGTACCCTCCCAGTAGTCGTCTAGTTCGTCTCTCCAACGTCTCGCAGGTCTTCCTCTTGGGCGTTTCCTTGTTTGCAGGTGGAGAGATGCAGTGTCCATCGGCTACCTCTTCGTCTTTTCTCTTACCCAGATGTTTGTTTGTCTGTCCCGTCACTTTTATATCAACATACATGTTGTAAAACGGAGTGATGTGCCCTGTGTGTGTGTGTGTGTGTGTGTGTGTGGTGTGCGTGTTGTGTGCGCTGTGTGTGCGTGTGTGTGTGTGTGTGTGTGTGTGTGTGTTGTGTGTGTGTGTGTGCTGCGTGGTGCGTGCGTGCGTGTGTGCGTGCGTGCGATCACAAACTCCATACCATCTTGAAGAGATTTATTTCTCTAGTTTGAGTGCGACAAGTCGACCGAGATGGATGTGCTCTTTTCTAATCATATTCATTGTAGGTTGTGTGAAACGGGGTTCATGTCACACAGTCCGTAACAGGCGGCCAGTCGTACGAGTAACAAGTAAAATGAATTCGTATTTATTTTATAAACTGGCTTCCACAAACATAAACATGTGTAACGGAACTGGAACACGAACCTACATGCAACCTGTTTGTCACAAACGTGAATCGACATCACCAGAACTATGATGTTAACTGTTCATGTTATCCTACATGTTTATATGACTAGAACAAGAGGTTAACTGTTCATGTTATCCTACATGTTTATATGACTAGAACAAGAACTACAACACGGAGTTGTTAACAAGAAAGGCTAAAAAAGCCAACTGGCTTCACAGACATATAACTACCCGACGACTAAACACCCTACGCTGCACCCTACACTTTATAAAAACACAGATTATAACATGATTTATCAGCCGAACTGGTTCAAAAATGACACACAAATAGAAATCAGCATGTATTGTACATCGTTAGAAAAAACCAAACGACTGCTTGCTCTGAATGACGCATGACAACTGCTGTGCAATTTACGAATCGTGACAAATGTGCGTGACATTGCGCATGTCGTCCTCTACAAAGTTGATCGTCCCAAAGTCACACCCGTGGACACCGTTTATTGTGCGAGTCAACGACACGATAGTGCGTGCCACCGTAGGCGACAGTTAAGGTCGGTCCGTCCAGGTCCACTTCAGGACGATGGTACTCGGCGTCGTCGTTGTCGTCGTCCCGTGGGTAGATTCGGCAAACTCCGTTTCTGAAGTCAAACCCTGCGCAGTGTTCCTCGCGCTCGAGACAAGCCACTTGACACTTGATGCGTGTCTGGGCGTCAGGTCGGACCACGCCGCCGTGAAGTTGTTCCCTGTCCGGCTCCACCTCCAGGTCGTGACGGCACCCTACACAGACAGTCCGCGACGCAACGCAACCTTTACTGACCCCAGTGCTAAATTCACATGGTAGACATTCACATTAGCGTAACACAAGGGTAATAGTTTTCTTACATAACAATACTAGTAGCAGTAGTAGTCGTAATCAGACATGCTTCACAGTTCATACTCGTACCCCCATTGCAGCCCCCTCCTCCTGCCCATTCACTTCCCCCTCCCCGGTGTCGTGTTGAACGGCCTGATGGAGGTTGGCAGGACAGTATTGCAATATCGGTTCGTTCGTGCTCTTTCAGACAGGTGCCTACAGACAGACAGTTACCTACAGACAGACAGTTACCTACAAAGAGACAATTACCTACAGACAGACAGTTACATACAGGTAAGCAGTTACCTACAGACAGACAGTTACCTGCAGACAGGTACCAGACAGTTACCTACACACATACATTTACCTATAGAAAGACAGTTACCTACAGACAGGTACCTACAGACAGAGTAACTTACAGACAGACAGTTACCGACAGACAGACAGTTACCTTCAGTCAGACAGTTACCTACAGACAGGTACATACAGACAGTTACCTACAAACAGACATTAACCTACAGACAGCTACCTACAGACAGTTACCTACAGACAGACAGTTACCTACAGACAATTACCTACAGACAGTTACCTACAGACAATTACCTACAGACAGACAGTTACCTACAAACAGACATTAACCTACAGACAGGTACCTACAGACAGTTACCTACAGACAGACAGTTACCTACAAACAGACATTAACCTACAGACAGCTACCTACAGACAGTTACCTACAGACAGTTACCTACAGACAGTTACCTACAGACAGTTACCTACAGACAGACAGTTACCTACAGACAATTACCTACAGACAGTTACCTACAGACAGACAGTTACCTACATATAGTTGCCTACAAACAGACAATTACCTACAGACAGACAGTTACATACAGGTAAGCAGTTACCTACAGACAGACAGTTACCTGCAGACAGGTACCTATAGACAGTTACCTACACACATACATTTACCTACAGAGAGACAGTTACCTACAGACAGGTACCTACAGACAGAGTAACTTACAGACAGACAGTTACCGACAGACAGACAGTTACCGACAGACAGACAGTTACCTGCAGTCAGACAGTTACCTACAGACAGGTACATACAGACAGTTACCTACAAACATACATTAACCTACAGACAGCTACCTACAGACAGTTACCTACAGACAGGCAGTGACCTACAGACAATTACCTACAGACAGTTACCTACAGACAATTACCTACAGACAGACAGTTACCTACAAACAGACAGTTACCTACAAACAGACATTAACCTACAGACAGGTACCTACAGACAGTTACCTACAGACAGACAGTTACATACAAACAGACATTAACCTACAGACAGCTACCTACAGACATTTACCTACAGACAATTACCTACAGACGGTTACCTACTACAAACAGACACTAACTTACAGACAGCTACCTACAGACAGATACATACAGACAGCTACCTACAGACAGTTACTTACAGACAGTTATCTTTAGCAACATAATAAAAAACTCGTGCAGTGGTTGATATGAGATGTGTACATTGTTGTATAGTGTACGTGACGTTTATCCGGAGTATGGGTGTGCATCTTGTACACGTTAGCTGGAAGCACGCCTCCTGTCACGTGGTGTCTGCATACTTAACATGTTCGAATGTGAAATTTATAAAATCCCACGTGAAACATGTATTACGACATGATCTTATACTCACATTCACAGCTCCTTCCGTAGAATCCGTCAAGACAGCTGCAAGTATGTGACCACCAATACAAGCTCACACAACGGCCTCCATGTCGACACACGGACCAGCCCGGACAGCCAATAGTCCCTGTTAACACAAGGACACACTCAAGTAAACCGAACGTTTTCGGTGAAAAATGTCTGTGAACATATTATACACAGTGGATGTTTGGGTATCTACGTGTCCGCTGTGAACATACTATACACAGAGAATATGTGAGGTATCTACGTGTCCAGTGTGAACATATTATACACAGTGGATGTCTGGGGTATCTACGTGTCCGCTGTGAACATATTATACACACTGGATATCTGGGGGTATCTACGTGTCCGCTGTGAACATATTTACACAGTGGATGTCTGGGATATCTACGTGTCCGCTGTGAACATATTATACACAGTGGATATCTGGGGGTATCTACGTGTCCCCTGTGAACTTATTTACACAGTGGATATCTGGGCTATGTACGCGTCCATTGTGAACATACTATACACGGTGGATATCTGGGGTATCTACGTGTCCGCTGCTGTCAGCCTTCAGACCTCTCCAAGACCCCACAACGTCCCCGTGAATACGCAACCTTTGTACAACACAGGACTAGGGGATCGTTTCTCTAAGACATGGGGCTCTTAAGGAAAATTCATAAACATCCGTTGTTAAATTAAATGAGCAATATCAAAACGCACTTATGCATTCTGCGCATGCAAAAGTATCCTTTACAATCGTGCCGCATAACTGCGAATCATTCACGTGGCAACCAGCCCTAAATGATTGGCATGCGTACCTGTATCGTGTTCACTGCGCAGGTGGTACCCACGGCCGACTTCAATTGGGCTACTCGAGTTACTCGCGTAACCCCAACGTGGTATCCGGTTTATGGTAATTTACACTGCGCGCGCAGTTCTACGCGCGTAATCCAACTGAACACCGATGATCGTGATCACGGACATAAACCTCTCAATAAAAGAAATTAAATAAAGTAATCAGTTGTTTAGTGTGTAAATTATGACGTTCATCTTCTTGGTCTTAAATTATAATTCACAGAATGTGGTGATTTTAATCCATATTTAAATGATTGTGTAATGTAATGTTTAATTAATTTCTTATGCAGTGGCTGTTGGCTATCTCTGCTAATGACGTCTGTTACTCGAGTGAATCCTCGACTAGCGGCCTTGAAGAGTCACCTTGCTAATCTAGGTTAAAAATGGTCACGTGCTCGAGTGACGTCGGCTGTTCAATTGGGACTAGGGTTGCGCGAATTACTCGCGTAGCTCAATCGAAGTTGGCCCATGTTGTGTACACAAAGGTAGCAGAGAGAAAGTGCTTAATGGAAATTATCAAGTTTTGAATTAGTACATCTCGTGTGTACATGAGCTTATAAAGATTCCTTTGAGGGGCTCGCCGAGGGAGGAAGAGTTGATGATTATGGCCTGCGATTTGATTCGGTTCAGCACGAGCTTGTTGTCACAGAGCCAGACGTTGACATCGATTCGTGTCAATGTCTACAACTAGACACATCTAGGTTTTGTACTCATACATTAGGAGTCATATCACGTTAGAAGCAATTATTCGTGGGTCCATCTATAAAAGGCCCACCAAGAGCTGACATGGTACATCACCTTTTACTCCTAAGCAAGAGTCGGTTGACGTGTGTTCACAGGTGACACTCAGTGTTGGTTGATGTGTGTTCACAGGTGACACACAGTGTTGGTTGACGTGTGTTCACAGGTGACACACAGTGTTGGTTGACGTGTGTACACAGGTGACACTCAGTGTTGGTTGACGTGTGTTCACAGGTGACACTCAGTGTTGGTTGACGCGTGTTCACAGGTGACACACAGTGTTGGTTGACGTGTGTTCACAGGTGACACTCAGTGTTGGTTGACGTGTGTACACAGGTGACACTCAGTGTTGGTTGACGTGTGTTCACAGGTGACACTCAGTGTTGGTTGACGCGTGTTCACAGGTGACACTCAGTGTTGGTTGACGTATGTACACAGGTGACACTCAGTGTTGGTTGACGCGTGTTAACAGGTGACACTCAGTGTTGGTTGACGTGTGTTCACAGGTGACACTCAGTGTTGGTTGACGCGTGTACACAGGTGACACTCAGTGTTGGTTGACGCGTGTACACAGGTGACACTCAGTGTTGGTTGATGTGTGACCACAGGTGACACTCAGTGTTGGTTGATGTGTATACACAGGTGACACTCAGTGTTGGTTGACGCGTATACACAGGTGACACTCAGTGTTGGTTGACACATGTATACATGTGACACACAGTGTTGGTTGACGTGTGTACACAGGTGACACACAGTGTTGGTTGACCTGTGTACACAGGTGACACACAGTGCTGGTTGACGTGTGTACACAGGTGACACTCAGTGTTGGCTGACGCGTATAGACAGGTGACACACAGTGTTGGTTGACGTGTGTACACAGGTGACACACAGTGACGTGGAGACGTAGAACGTCATCGCCCCGACACAGAGGCCGGAAGTACTCGAATGTCCAGATACTGACAGTTGGCTGATGCCCTATGGGTAACAACTAACTGCTTCCTGTTATTTGTTACGTGTGACCGAATGCTGCGGACAAATCGACTAGCATTGTGAGAACACATAATTATCTTGTTTCCATGGCGTACGTTATCGCTAATGTATGCGCAAGAGCGCTATTTCAGTACCGTTGTGTTTCGTGTAGACCAACTAGAGACTGTCGTGTAGACCAACTAGAGACTGTCGTGTAGACCAACTAGAGACTGTCGTGTAGACCAACTAGAGACTGTCGTGTAGACCAACTAGAGACTGTCGTGTAGACCAACTAGAGACTGTCGTGTAGACCAACTATAGACTGTCGTGTAGAGTGTAGACCACCTAGAACTGTCGTGTAGACCAACTAGAGACTGTCGTGTAGAGTGTAGACCAACTAGAGACTGTCGTGTAGACCAACTAGAGACTGTCGTGTAGACCAACTAGAGACTTGACCACTAAATCTTAAAGAACCAAACGCGTGTCCAATAGAACTGTCTGTAATTAGACCACCTAGAAATGTGTGTACCCTCAATGACCTGCTGTAACAACTAGGTGACTGTCGTGTAAGGTGACACTAGTGTTGGTTCGTGTAACCAGGACATAGTGTTGGTTGACGTGTACACAGTGAACTAGTGTTGGTAGACCGAACTAAGACTGTGTGTTGAGTGTGACACAGGTAACGACAGTGTGTGTGACCTGTGAACAGGTGAACACAGGCTGTACGTGTGTACCATGACATAGTGTTGGTGACGCGTATAGACAGTGAACACAGTTTGGTTGCGTGTGTACCAACTGAGAGACATGTCGTGGAGAGTGTAGACCAACAGAGATGCGTGTAGACCAATCTAGATACTGACAGTGTAGCCCTATGGGTAACAACTAAGCTTCTGTTAGACGTGTGACCAGCTGCGAATGACTGTGTGAGACAATAATACTTGTTAGGGTAGACGCTAAGATGCGTAAGACCATAGAGCTGTGCGTGTAGACCAACTAGAGACTGTCGTGTAGACCAACTAGAGACTGTCGTGTAGACCAACTAGAGACTGTCGTGTAAAGTGGAGCCAACTAGAGACTGTCGTGTAAATGACCAAACATAGAACTGTCGTGTAGACCAACTAGAGACTGTCGTGTAGAGTGTAGACCAACTAGAGACTGTCGTGTAGAGTGTAGACCAACTAGAGACTGTCGTGTAGACCAACTAGAGACTGTCGTGTAGAGTGTAGACCAACTAGAGACTGTCGTGTAGACCAACTAGAGACTGTCGTGTAGAGTGTAGACCAACTAGAGACTGTCGTGTAGAGTGTAGACCAACTAGAGACTGTCGTGTAGAGTGTAGACCAACTAGAGACTGTCGTGTAGACCAACTAGAGACTGTCGTGTAGAGTGTAGACCAACTAGAGACTGTCGGTGTAGACCAACTAGAGACTGTCGTGTAGAGTGTAGACCAACTAGAGACTGTCGTGTAGACCAACTAAGACTGTCGTGTAGAGTGTAGACCAACTAGACCATCTTAAATAAATCTTCAAAATGAAGACGGCGAGTACACAACGCGTGTCTATATAGATACGTGTCTTTTACTATATAGATAACACTTTCTATGTAAAATGTGTTTTGTTCACCCTGCAATGACCCTGTTCACTCACTGTATAAATAAGTACCTGGCTATAGACGGTGGTGAATATTTGTGTTCGTGTAATCTTCGCGAATTAATTGCTGCATAGCTGAATGCTTCCAAGAGAAGCCAAGATGGTGTCTGATTGAACAGGTCTGCCAGGGTGTAAAATGTAAAGCGCTTTGAGCAGTCCTGAGGTTTGGATACTGCGCCATATAAGAACTTACCTTTTTACCTTTTACATGTATTGTGTTTGCTGTTTGTAATACTGAGTTAATACATTTCGTGCGAATTTTATTAAACAGTATTATAATTTATTATTAGAATGTTTACGACATTTTAATGGTAAACAACAATCAATGTTAATTACACGCGTCTTTGTCGACAGTTGAACCCTCGCAACAAGGCAAAATGCAAAGAAATTGTAATTACACAAAGCGTTTTTATATATTGCACAGCTTCACCGGAATTAACTAAGAATAGAAATATGGCTCTTCAAGAATTATAAAATGTAAAAACATTTGACAAATTTTCGAAGCTAAATAAAGAAATTGCTAGAAATGTATTGATGGGAATGTTTTATTTGATGGGTGGGGGGGGGGCAGTTTTAATCTTCATCGCTATACTACGATCATAGCTATCACATTTCTTTCTAAAAAGGTAATCTGGTAAGTTACCACAACACAATGTTGATACCTAACAAACCACCTTGAATTTGTTTTAAAAAGAAACAGAGTAACCATTAAAATTCGTCAAAAAAGGTATTATAAGACAAAGACAAAGACAAATCACGCCCCCCGTCTGTCACTTCTCATTTTCCCGGGATCTTACGAGAGGAATAATCTGGAGAACATATGCTGTACACAGCTTGAACCATTTGTAACTCACGGATCATTAAACCAGTGAGTTGCCGTCACGAGTGAGTGAGTAGCAAATATGTTAACAATTCCGTCCGCCAAAACGTCGCGTCTGTTTGCTGTGGCCACGTGCGTTTGTTTACTCTCCACTCAGAATGAGGTCAAAATGGCGCCGAATCCATGACTTAATTATGATTTATAAGTACTATTTATGTTATATGTAGTAGTAATGTTTCATATAATTGTGTAGTTGAAATCATGTGCTTCTTTGTTAAGTTTGAAACAATTACAATCATTAATTATATATGTTGTTTATTATTATTTGATATATTATTGCGTAAAGGGGCTGCAATTTTAGCAATATGAGAAATTAATCTGAGTCTATTTGACCTCTGCAATTTATGTCAATGGTTTAAATTTGTATTTGTTGGTCAAATATTAAGTTGCTTCTCGTGGCGTGGAGTACATTCCTCGGGAATGAGCGCCGTTAGGCTGCCTATTATTGACATACGATTCCATCTTAACTATTCCAAACACGAACACTTCACAAAGTATAAGACTTTTATCGACGCCTTTGTTTACGATCTTCAACGTTTTCCCCTTGACGGTTTGGGGACGCTTGTACACTCTCCCACGTTTTTTCACCAGTCGTGTACAACGGTATTGGTTCGTTTGTCCGGTTGTCAAGAAAATGTCCTTCACACACGGCTGCTGTGGTCTTGGGTTGCCAATGGTAACATCTAAAACTTGTTCACCTGTCAACAAAGCACGTAAATGTCGCTTATGATGGCAACTGTTACGTAAATGTTTTAGTTTATGATCGTGTTACGTCAATGCTGAAGGAAGACGACGACAGCGACGTAGGCGACCGAATAAACAAGTTTCGCTGACGTCATCTGTGTCGACGTTCTCTTGCCGACACTACGGACACTGCTGGTGTCCCTGCTGGTGTCGTGTCCCTTGAGGAAGCTCCGGACACAGCCAGCAACGACACACACGGATGTCATTGCTGAGGGCGAGAAGACAATGTTCTTCTGAACAACTTTCTCCAACAATTGTGTTAATTTGCATGCATTATAGTGTCAAATGTCACGTAGTAGAACTCATAGATACAACATGTCTCACAACACAAAGTTATAGTTCAAAATGTCACGTAGTAGAACTCATAGATACAACATGTCTCACAACACAAAGTTATA
>JAODUO010001293.1:0-152500 GCA_025642075.2 Ridgeia piscesae
AACTAACAGAACACAGCAGTCGTTTGACTGCCTCTAGTTCACTGACTGAACTAACAGAACACACAGTCGTATTGACTAGCCTCTAGTTCACTGACTGAACTAACAGAACACAGTCGTATTGACTAGCCTCTAGTTCACTGACTGAACTAACAGAACACAGCAGTCGTATTGACTAGCCTCTAGTTCACTGACTGAACTAACAGAACACAGCAGTCGTCTTGACTAGCCTCTAGTTCACTGACTGAACTAACAGAACACAGCAGTCGTATTGACTAGCCTCTAGTTCACTGACTGAACTAACAGAACACAACAGTCGTATTGACTAGCCTCTAGTTCACTGACTGAACTAACAGAACACAACAGTCGTATTGACTAGCCTCTAGTTCACTGACTGAACTAACAGAACACAACAGTCGTCTTGACTAGCCTCTAGTTCACTTTCAAAAACTCACAATTGCAGTTAAGCATACAGCAAAAAAGGAACGCTATAAAACAATATCAACAATGCTGCAAAAGAAGTTGTATGACTGACAGTCACCAGTACCTTTCAAGGCGTGATTGTCCATTTCGAACAGACTTGCTGTGGTCACAAGGTTGTCCTTGGTGTCACATCATCTTCTCTTCAGGGGAAATACTGCAGTGATGCCTCAGTGTTTGCAAACACACAGCAAACCCACCTGCACAGAGCACATTGTGTCAGGAATTTATGTCAGATCAAAAAGGTTACGTCCATTACAGTAAAACTTAAAACCTTTCATGAGTAATTTAATTTAGAAAGTCATTTAATTAGTTATACGTAGTTGTCACTTATTACAAGTGACAGAGGTTCACTTATCTACACTCACAGGAGTCTATGTGGCAGACTCATCAATCTTCACTTTCAGGGGTCTACGTGAGACTCACCTACCTACCATAAAGAGTGACAGACTCACCTACCTACCATAAAGAGTGACAGACTCACCTACCTACCATAAAGAGTGACAGACTCACCTACCTACCATAAAGAGTGACAGACTCACCTACCTATCATAAAGAGTGACAGACTCACCTACCTATCATAAAGAGTGACAGACCCACCTACCTACCATAAAGAGTGACAGACCCACCTACCTACCATAAAGAGTGACAGACTCACCTACCTACCATAAAGAGTGACAGACCCACCTACCTACCATAAAGAGTGACAGACCCACCTACCTACCATAAAGAGTGACAGACTCACCTACATACCATAAAGAGTGACAGACCCACCTACCTACCATAAAGAGTGACAGACCCACCTACATACCATAAAGAGTGACAGACTCACCTACCTACCATAAAGAGTGACAGACCCACCTACATACCATAAAGAGGACAGACCCACCTACCTACCATAAAGAGTGACAGACCCACCTACATACCATAAAGAGCGACAGACCCACCTACCTACCATAAAGAGTGACAGACTCACCTACATACCATAAAGAGTGACATACTCACCTACCTACCATAAAGAGTGACAGACTCACATACCTACCATAAAGAGTGACAGACTCACCTACATACCATAAAGAGTGACATACTCACCTACCTATCATAAAGAGTGACAGACTCACCTACCTATCATAAAGAGTGACAGACCCACCTACCTACCATAAAGAGTGACAGACTCACCTACCTATCATAAAGAGTGACAGACCCACCTACCTACCATAAAGAGTGACAGACTCACCTAACTACCATAAAGAGTGACAGACTCACCTACCTACCATAAAGAGTGACAGACTCACATACATACCATAAAGAGTGACAGACTCACCTACCTACCATAAAGAGTGACAGACTCACCTACCTACCATAAAGAGTGACAGACCCACCTACCTACCATAAAGAGTGACAGACTCACCTACCTACCATAAAGAGTGACAGACCCACCTACCTATTATAAAGAGTGACAGACTCACCTACCTACCGTAAAGAGTGACAGACTCACCTACCTACCATAAAGAGTGACAGACCCACCTACCTACCGTAAAGAGTGACAGACCCACCTACCTACCATAAAGAGTGACAGACTCACCTACCTACCATAAAGAGTGACAGACCCACCTACCTACCATAAAGAGCGACAGACCCACCTACCTACCATAAAGAGTGACAGACTCACCTACCTACCATAAAGAGTGACATACTCACCTACCTACCATAAAGAGTGACAGACTCACCTACCTACCATAAAGAGTGACAGACCCAACTACCTACCATAAAGAGTGACAGACCCACCTACCTATCATAAAGAGTGACAGACTCACCTACCTATCATAAAGAGTGACAGACTCACCTACCTACCATAAAGAGTGACAGACTCACCTACCTATCATAAAGAGTGACAGACTCACCTACCTATCATAAAGAGTGACAGACTCACCTACCTACCATAAAGAGTGACAGACTCACCTACCTACCAAAAAGAGTGACAGACTCACCTACCTACCATAAAGAGTGACAGACTCACCTACCTATCATAAAGAGTGACAGACTCACCTACCTATCATAAAGAGTGACAGACCCACCTACCTATCATAAAGAGTGACAGACTCACCTACCTACCATAAAGAGCGACAGACTCACCTACCTACCATAAAGAGTGACAGACTCACCTACCTACCATAAAGAGTGACAGACTCACCTACCTACCATAAAGAGTGACAGACCCAACTACCTACCATAAAGAGTGACAGACTCCACCTACCTATACCATAAAGAGTGACAGACTCACTTACCTACCATAACGAGTCACAGACTCACCTACCTACCATAAAGAGTGACAGACCCACCTACCTACCATAAAGAGTGACAGACTCACCTACCTATCATAAAGAGTGACAGACTCACCTACCTACCATAAAGAGTGACAGACTCACCTACCTATCATAAAGAGTGACAGACTCACCTACCTATCATAAAGAGTGACAGACCCACCTGCTTACACAACTCTCAGGAGGTTCAGCTCTCGGCTCCGGTGATATCACTCTTGTACAGCAAGCCATGACTCCAGTGTGATATCACTCTTGTACAGCAAGCCATGACTCCAGTGTGATATCACTCTTGTACAGCAAGCCATGACTCCAGTGTGATATCACTCTTGTACAGCAAGCCATGACTCCAGAGTGATATCACTCTTGTACAGCAAGCCATGACTCCAGTGTGATATCACTCTTGTACAGCAAGCCATGATTCCAGCGTGATATCACTCTTGTACAGCAAGCCATGATTCCAGCGTGATATCACTCTTGTACAGCAAGCCATGACTCCAGTGTGATATCACTCTTGTGCAGCAAGCCATGATTCCAGCGTGATATCACTCTTGTACAGCAAGCCATGACTCCAGCGTGATATCACTATTGTACAGCAAGCCATGATTCCAGCGTGATATCACTCTTGTACAGCAAGCCATGACTCCAGCGTGATATCAGTCTTGTACAGCAAGCCATGACTCCAGCGTGATATCACTCTTGTGCAGCAAGCCATGCCTCCAGTGTGATCACTCTTGTGGAGCACACCTCAGCTCTGGATTGAAATCACTTGCGGAGCAGGTCGACTCCAGTGTGATAATGCTCTCATAGAGCCACACATCTTTTGCTCCAGCTCCTCTCGTCATCAACCATAAACCCTCCTGCGACACGGGAGAGCAGTACAGTGAGCTATAATTGCTACTGAAACGTTAACTTATATACCAAGAAGTGATCAGTAACTAACAAGTACATGGATAACCATCTGACAAATTCTTGCATCAGAACCTTGTTACTTGACTGGCGTAGCTTTACTTCTAGCCATTGTGAAACCAGCAATGTATCCATATAAGAAATGTGAAACGACCGTAATACTATACTAGTTACACAAATTACCAAAGAGCCCTGAATTTGCGGGCTGCCACTTTGAAGCAAATTCTGTCATTCGGCCATCCACATAAATTTTATATGTGTGTATATAGCTGGATATAAAGTTAGACACACGACATACATGTGGGGTGCAAATTAACTTACAACTACAATGCAACTGTAGTGTCATTAATAACTCATCACGCATCTTAAATAGTTTAAGCAATAAATGACAGCAGGTAATGTATTAGCTGATCCACACAGAGGAATTTAAAAGTAAAATCCTACCTTGTGAAAATATGAATAAACTAAAATTAACGTGTTAGTGTAAAACTTAATGGTTATACACAAGACACCTTTGAGAAAACCTCAGTGGCAACAAGATATTATAGAAGGTAGTCTTAGAACTTATATGAAAGAGGCCTTTTGGAAATGATTTGCTGTTTTCAAATTGAACACCGACATTTACGCAAATTCATTGACCATAACTTCCGATGTATATTAAAACATTACAGAACAATGAATCACCACATTTACAATGAAAGAATCCCGAACATGTTTCCAGTCAACTTTTTGAGCATACCATAAAGAAACGTTTCACTAAATAATACATACCTGTTACTCGCAATCAATGTGCATGAAAATACTGCAGAAACGTTTCATCAACAATCATGAAAACATAAGGTAATGTCAAATTCAGACCGTGATAAGAACAGTTTCCTTTAAAACTTTAACTGAAACATTGATTAAACATTCACTCGGTAAATGAACTGTAAAGGATCCAATTAATAACTTATCTAATAAATAATACGTATAATTTTTAATCATCCAACAAGAGTGATCTGTTTAGAGACTACTGACAAAGCAATGAGAGCAAAAGTGAAGTTTACCTGTAAGAGCATACAAGAGCTGTCCGAGTAGTTACCATGGTAACAAACTTGTATCAGGTGAGACGGGCAATGGTTGTCGCCAAAGAAAGTTTACCTTCTTATCGCACAGGTTTCTCAAAGAGTTTCTTCCAGCTTCTAGACTCCACTAAAAACCTCTCATCTGAATTGACTGTCGACAGATAAATCCAGCAACAACCCACGCAGAAGACATTGAAACGTACGTCAAGTGGTATCAATGTGATCTTCTTCCTATGGAATGTGCTTACAACTGTTCCGGTTACATGTTCACCATCTGTTTTTTCTTTTCAAATTGTACAACTGAATAAGTCAGCTACAAAACTGGATAAGTCAACTCAACTTCAGCATAACCTACTATGCACAATGACCGGATACATTTTATTTCAATATCAATAGTTTGAAAGACAGACCAGTATCTGATGCCAAAAAACTGACATTTCTTACATACATGTTATAACAAAAATTCAAAATATTTTTTTATAAATGGTCTGGTCATTGCAAAATAGAATGAATATTGAACATGGATTTCCAAGAACTGTAACCATGTATGTAGTCAATAATGAATGGCAGTGCCTCCAAATTTGCACTATTTGGTCAAAATCGTATAGAGGTTTTGTTACCATGGAAACGGGGATCTAGTTGAAAAAAGTTCAACATATTTGACTCAGTAAAACCCAGTCTATGTTTAAGACCAAACAAAACTTTGTATTTACATCAATAAAAACACTTCTAACTGCCTGCCCCGTCTAGTTTCAAACAACCAAATTACTTCTAGACTTAAAGGTGAAAATCATCACTTGCAGTAATCTATGATGTAAATGCCAAGATATAAATATTAGACCAAAGACATTTTAGCTGACATATCAATAAGACTGCACACATGTAGGTATAGAAATATCGACAGAAAAACAGAAACCATTGAATCATGTATGAAACTGTTTACAACAATTTACATCAACTCGTTTTATTACAAAACAACATTTTATGCACAAACGAATCTTACCAACATAC
The DNA here is from genome assembly GCA_025642075.2 of Ridgeia piscesae. NCBI lineage: Eukaryota > Metazoa > Annelida > Polychaeta > Sabellida > Siboglinidae > Ridgeia > Ridgeia piscesae. The sequence goes on from JAODUO010001293.1 coordinate 5,783, forward strand.
CACTTCCTTATACAACAACAGCACACAGCTATGATACACCAAATCAACTACAGTTGATTGAAACAAACTTTGCTCTGAACTACACTTCCACAGAGTGCATAAGGTGGCACAGCAACATGAAACCTCCCAACATTCAATATCTGCAGTGTCATTGTCTCCAAGAAAGAAAGCATTACTCATAAGTGAAAATGAAAGAAAACCGTGTTCCCCAGTAAAATGAACATTGTCTCTGGAATAATTTCTTGTTGTTGAACATTCATGCAAAAACGTCTACCCTACACGCGTCACTACAGCACTAAAGTTCAACACCTCACATGTTCCTCCGTTTCTACAAGCATCTCACAGAAATGGCCATGACAAATAGCTTTTTAACAAACCTGACATTCTATTCCATACATGATTGAAAATGAAACGACTGAAAACGTAACGAGTGAGAAAGGAAAATAAAGTATTACACTAGTGGGTATACACGGATACTGCCAAAAACCATAGTAAACAGTCTCGTGCAGACTGTATATTCCACCAGCAAGACCAACTGCGAACTGTCTGTTTCTTCATACTGATATCAACGCATCCGAAAGGACGAATCCTGCTGCCCTAACCAAAGAGAGCAAGTGTTTGGAACTGTCTGCACCGATGAAGTATCGTTACTCCTCTAAGCTCTACGAGACGAGAGAGTAAACTGCCCACTCTACACTGGCCGTCACACGTGACGAAAGACAAACTGTACCGAGCGGTCACTGCTGCAGACAGACTTGTACGACTCGGCCCTCAATGCGTATGCCATTGGCCAGTGCTGTCACATGGTTAAGGTCAACAACACAACTGGTGACAATGACGAACCTGCCTACAGAACTTATCAGCCAGGTGGCGCTGTTATGCCACTGGTGGTGTGTGCCGTCAACCGCGTGTGTCTTAACATTTGTTAATACACGTTGTAGATATGCCTCACAGTTATAACAGTTGAACTCAAAGAACAAAAAATTAAATAAATATATTGCAGGCCTAAGTTGTGTATCAGCGCCACCTAGTGATAATGTAGGTTCCCCATTCCACAATAAAACCTGCATTTAACCATTTCCCTCCCACTGAGCCAACTCCATCAATCAGTGCTCCTACCAAGAAGTGGGAGACAGCTGGTTGCACTGATTACATTTTCGCAATGTCTACTACCATTGGCTTTTGCGAGTGATAGTTCATTTAGAGATTAGCCAATAAGATTCTTCAATACAAAACGACAGTGTTTGGTGATGGTATTATAATTACACTTAGATTTGCAGTTGTAATAAAACATTATATTTCATAATGTTTACCATGTAAACCATGTTGCATAGTAAAAAGAATTTGGGTTAGATTTGTCCAGAACACTACATTAGGATAGGTTAACACGTAGTTCTGCTCTGTTCATGTCACATGATCTCACACTGATATTACAGACGTTGACAATGAGACCATTTCTGCTGTTGTTTCAAGTGTAACACAAACTGTGGTCAAGCAAGGATACCGACAGCCCTCTTGGCTAGCTCAGGGCTGGCAAATCTGACCACTCCAACTCCTTTCGATCGGCCATTCTCCATCTTTATCTCTGCAAACCTGACATCTCCTGTGAACAGTTCATCAGTACTCAATTACTACAGCACGCAAACATCACCAGGTTTGTTCACACCTTCATTGAGGTATGGTTGTCACAGAGAAGCAGTGAAAATATATAACTCATTTATTGTATATAAATGATTCTACCAAGAGTAGATGGCATTGCTTGGTTTGAAGCGCAGTATAATCTGTTTCAATTTTTTTTTTACAAAAGTAAGAATACCAAACAAAATGTACATTAAAAGTAATTACCGGTAGTTACATTATGTATGTAACTCTCTATACAGTCAATGACAAATTACATCTCCATTTTCTAATGTAATTTAATCAGATTTTTCATTCTAATTTAAAAAAAAAACATAATAATAGTAGTTTACTCTCTCCTGGCAATCACAGGACAAAGAAACATGACAAAGTTTACATTTGTTAAAACTAGCATAAAAACAATAGATCATTCAAGACATTTGTATATATATATAATTTTGACATTATACAACATGTACGCATACAATAACTTAAATAATTTAAGACATTAATAAAGCATGTTATCTGTGATTATTTGACTAAACTTATTAGAAAATAATAATTTAAGACATTAAAATAAATAAATCTATAAACAAATTTAATGTAACTATTAAATAATACATGTGTAAAAAATATAAATCAAGACATTATGATACAATTACATGACCTCTTAGTGGTCTGCTGTGAATGCCCATGGACCACACTAGCAAGAACTAACTCACCAAAGCTCTGGAACTTGTCCCGTAGGTTCTGCCACGTGAACGTGAATGGCAACTACAAAACACATTCTCAATTTCAGTTGTTACATCCGCCACGCTGGATAACACTGTCCCGTCATGACAAAGGACCAAGTGGCTTTGTTCCCAATGTGCAAAGCTTCTAATCCAAACAATGATTACTGTCATGCTAAACATGTTACTTTTGTGTTACTTCTAATCAGGAGCTGTTCAGAAGAGACTCGGTTCTCAATCTTCTATCACGCCAGTGTTATTGTTAAGTCTGGCTGTAGCAGGGACAATTCACACGACACCAGAGAGTACCAGGTACTCATCATGCCCAGTCTTGAACCAAATAAAATAAATTAACTTAAATAAAAATAAGTACTGTTGTAAATAAAATAAAGTTTTATTGTTGAATAATATAACAATAAATATAAACAAATATTACTGAACAAGAAAACTTTTTTTTTATAAAAGTACTTTTTCTGATTTATTCAAAATACTTCACTGCACAACTTCGCATATTACTTACTAGGATAAATAATAAAATGAGACATACAGTATTAATTTTTTTCATGAGACTTCCCACAAAACGACACCTATCCAAAATTTCTAGATTTTCTGGTTGTCATGGTTACAGTTATGCAAATTGCATATAACCTTGTGGGTATCCTTCTTTTTATACAAACATAATACCCTCCAAATTTTGCTAAGATTAATTGTTGAGATATGATATATACCAATTTCACGTGGCGCCTGTATCTTTAATACAATACTAACCAATCACATGCAAGATTAGGTTAACGACATAGAGGACATGTTCTAAAACTATATCTAAAAAGCTGCACAGTTATGATGAAACGGGATGCACAGTGACAGAACAAGCGAAGCAGCTGTAAATAACAACAAGTGTCGTCTCACGTTACGGAGTACTATGCAGTCTGGCTCCATGCTGAAGTTGCCCCTCTGGGTCTGTTGTTGCATCATGCCGCCCGGACTGCCTCCGAGACTCATCATGTTGCTTGTCATGCCGCCACCCATGGTACCGCCGGCACCACCCATGTTGAGTGGCATTGTGCCAGGCGTGACATTTCTCATCCCGCCCATGCCACCTCCACCTCCTGCCAGGCTGCCTGAAACAACACGGCGGCATAGTCTGGCTTATGTGAACACGCGGGGGAATTAACATAGTCACCACCTGCTGCTTACAGCAGACTGTGTGACTGTGGTTAGTGTCAGCAGTGATGTGTCAGCAGTGTGGCTGTGGTAAATGCATGTAGTAATATGTCAGCAGTGTGTTTGTGGTAGATGCCTACAGTGATGTGTCAGCAGTGTGGTTGTGGTAGATGCCTGTAGTGATGTGTCAGAAGTGTGGATGTGGTAGATGCTTATAGTGATGTGTCAGCAGTGTGGATGTGGTAGAAGCCTATAGTGATGTGTCAGCAGTGTGGATGTGGTAGATGCCTGTAGTGATGTGTCAGCAGTGTGGATGTGGATGGAGTGACATGTCAGCAGTGTGGCTGTGGGTGTAGTTATGTGTCAGCAGCATGGACGTGGATGGAGTGATGTGTCAGCAGTGTGGCTGTGGCTGGAGTGGTGTGTCAGCAGTGTGGCTATGGATGTAATGATGTGTCAGCACTGTGGCCATGGATGGAGTGACGTATCAGCAGTGTGGCTGTGGATGTAATGATATGTCAGCAATTTGGCTGTGGTTGGAGTGACGTGTCAGCAGTGTGGCTGTGGATGGAGTGACGTGTCAGTAGTGTGGCTGTGGATGGAGTGATGTGTCAGCAGTGTGGCTGTGGATGGAGTGACGTGTCAGTAGTGTAGCTGTGGATGGAGTGACGTGTCAGTAGTGTAGCTGTGGATGGAGTGACGTGTCAGTAGTGTAGCTGTGGATTGAGTGATGTGTCAACAGTGTGGCTGTGGATGGAGTGACGTGTCAACAGTGTTGCTGTGGATGGAGTGACGTGTCAGTAGTGTAGCTGTGGATGGAGTGACGTGTCAGTAGTGTGGCTGTGGATGGAGTGACATGTTAGCAGTGACTGATAGTCTGTCTCACCTGTGGACAAGCCCTGGAAGTTGTGTACTGGCATCCCTCCTGCTCCCAGTCCCAGCCCAATCCCCTTCAGTCCCTCTGCAACCAACATACACCATTATTGAACAGTTTCCCATACTTCTCCGTCATCATCACTCACTGCCACAAGTGCTTCTGCTACACACAAAGAGACATTTCGTTGCAAGAAAGTCCTGTATTACTCCTTCATGCTAACGTTATCTTTATTGTGGCCCTATAACTTGGTAAAACAACAGAATAGTGTAGACCTGAACATGCAGTTACTCTTCACAAGTCTGTGTTTCCTTCAGTGATCTGCTTCAGTGGTTTAGCGAAGTTGCTGATGACTGTCACATGACTGTCACATGACTGTAGTTAAAGAATATAATGTGGAGACCGTAGCTGACGTCCCTACAGGTCATTGACCACCCCACCCAAATGTAAACATTAATTGACCAATGACACACACAGACACTGGCTCGGTACACTGCTAAAGGTGGTGCCATCTTGAGGGTGTCGAAAGCTTCATTGAGCAAACAAAGGATTCGGAAAAGTATCTGTGTTTTCAAAACAGACAACAAAGGCGGAAGCAATTTACATCGTGAAATCTGCATCAGTTAGTTACTCAAAGTTTCTGTCGTGACATCATCCGAGTAGATCTATGTCTACAACCACATGTCACTGCTGCAGAGACTGACCTGGCAGTTTGTTTGAACCCTTGTTTGTGTTGTCCATTGCTTTCTTGTCCATGCGGACACTCATCACTCGGTCATACAGCATCTGGCCGTTGAACATGGCTGCACCCAACTGTCAAGGCAGACTCACACAAAGACACAGCACAGCTTTATCTAGACTCAACCACATGTCTCTTCTAGAGTTAGACTTCATAACAGGCTGGTGGAAATCTATGCTGAATTACTATGCTCTATATGGGTCAACAAACAAACAAACAAACAAACAAACAGGCAGGCAGGCAGGCAGGCAGGCAGGCAGGCAGGCAGGCAGGCAGGCAGGCAGGCAGGCAGGCAGGCAGGCAGGCAGGCAGGCAGGCAGGCAGGCAGGCAGGCAGGCAGGCAGGCAGGCAGGCAGGCAGGCAGACATACCCGGTAGTTACATACCTAGAAACACTGTTTTATAGTACATGTATTTGCTCTGGATTATACCTTGGACTGGATTGTACAGTTTACGTGTGCATGCAAAATGGGATATGCAGTGTCTGGGTGTGTTTGCTTAGAACGCTAAGCATATGTACAAACTGTCAGTTGATACTTTCAAACACCATTCATTCAAACACTTTCAAAACAAAGCCATATGGCAAATATCCTTAGTGCACAGTAGACACGCTAAAGAATGCATCACCCAAGTTATCAAAGTATCCAGAAAATGACATCATGTCAACGCTATGTATTTAAGTGGACGGGGAAAAAAGTTAGTCAGAAAATATTTTTGTCACACTTCAACTGGTGAGAAGTTCCTTTTAGAACATGAAATGGCCGGCATCGATGTCATTCACATCAATCACAGCCATTACTGTTTAGCTTATACAACAAAGTCATTTGAGACATTTTTTAGTGATAGATTTGTTTTGCTTCACTGCTGGTTATGCCAATGTGTCATTAATGTGAGCTTCCAGACTACCAACTGTAAGTTAATCTAGTGACCTGGTGGTTCCTTCTCAAATGTTTCACAGTCGTCAGTTATAACTATCCGTCTTGGCCAGTCTTGTCTTTGTCAGTCTTGAAGACAGGTTAGTTCTTATACGGCTGATCTAGGAAACATCCAGCCATGCTACAATTTAAACATTAAACTTAGCTGGTGTGAGTGAGTGAGTGAGTGAGTGAGTGAGTGAGTGAGTGAGTGAGTGAGTGAGTGGTGTCTCAAGGATACAGATAGCCTGGACGGCCTCCATTGGGTGTTCAAAGCGCACTATGGCACGTCCAAGACTTTTGCCCTCTGAGTCGTACCTCACAGCCACCTCGAGTGTGTTTCCAGCCAGCTGGAACACCTCACGCAACTTTGCGTCCGTCACAGAGTAGTCCAACTGCAACACACACGGACACAGTGACGACAGCTTACAAGTGTCAACACACACACACACACGGACACAGCGACGACAGCTTACAGGTGTCAACACACACGGACACAGTGATGACAGCTTACAAGTGTCAACACACACACACACACACACACACACACGGACACAGCGACGACAGCTTACAGGTGTCACCAACACACACGGACACAGTGACGACAGCTTACAGGTGTCAACACACACACACAACACACACACACGGACACAGTGATGACAGCTTACAGGTGTCAACACACACGGACACAGTGATGACAGCTTACAGGTGTCACACACACACACGGACACAGTGATGACAGCTTACAGGTGTCAACACACACACACGGACACAGTGATGACAGCTTACAGGTGTCAACACACACACGGACACAGTGATGACAGCTTAGAGGTGTCAACACACACGGACAGTGATGACAGCTTACAGGTGTCAACACACACGGACACAGTGATGACAGCTTACAGGCAGATTAATTATTACGACGAGTCTCATATAAAGGCTACAAACCACCGGCACTCACATTGGCAAGGAACACCTGGTTGGTGATGCTGGCGGGGTCCAGACCCATCTGTTGCAGAAGCTCATGGTTGATTGGCATGCTGCCAGTCCTGGGACCACCGACACTGTCCACCCCACCCCCCATACCACGGCCCCCACCCATGTTCCCAACTCCACCCCCTACCGCTAGGCTACCAATGCCACCCCCTACACCCATGTTCCCTGTGCCGCCCATGCTTCCCATACCACTTCCTCCCATGCTGTTCAAGTTACCCATGCCGACTCCCCCCGACATACCGCCCATATTTCCCATGCCACCACCTAGACTGCCCATTCCACTACCGAGAATACCCATACCGCCTCCTATATTGCCCATACCACCACCCATGTTGCCCATACCGCCACCCATATTACCCATACTGCCTCCGATGTTGCTCATGCCACCTCCCATGTTGCCCATACCACCTCCCATATTGCCCATGCCGCCTCCCATATTGCCCATGCCGCCTCCCATATTGCCGATACTGCCTCCCATGTTGCCCATTCCACCTCCCATGTTACCCATACCACCTCCCATTTGACCCATGTTGTTTCTAAAAAGGCCTCCAGCAAGCCCGGCTCCAGGGCCCATGCCACGCCCAACTGGACCCCCTCGTTGCATCATGTTGCCCCCTCTCTGTCCCCCTGCTGAGCTGTGCCCTAGTATGCTCTTGTCGCCTGGTAATGGCCGATTGTGGAGCATTCTGTCTTTCTCCCTCTCCTGTGGAAAGAGCACAATTGTCCAGTCAGCGACATCCATGTGGCTATGCATGAACAAATGTATGCATGATATATACACCCCGTATATATATATATATATATATATATATATATATATTATTCTGTAATTACATTTTTGATTGTATTCTGTTTTTTCAGTTTTAGATGGGCATGGCAATGTTTAAGTGTATGACTTCAGCAGCGACAGCAGACCACACTGTGCATGTTCCGTGTATGGTTGTTGTTGTTGTTGAATGATAACGTTCATTCGTTCGTTCAATCATTCGTTCATGCTTAACCATTTCGCGCTCAGAACGACTGAATACACCCGAGTACAGAGGCACATTTAAACTGCATACCGCAAAACAGTGCCATCCAATAATAGCAATGTATTTTGGCAGTTCGCATGTAAAAATATTAAAGTTTCACTCTCACTGGCAAGTGTCAACATTTAAAAATGCAAGCAATATCCACGGCTAGATAGTGTCAATTCAATCCTAACATTTTCTGCAGGGATGAAAACCATAGAAGTACACAGAATTGTCTAAAACAATGTGTCAGTGGTCTGTTTTGTTATTAACAAATATTCATGCATGGCACGATGACACGGGTGGTGATTTTTAACTCCGTTGTAATGACTGACGTTGTTGTCATGTCTTAACTTCAGTAATTTAGAATTTGATGGATTTTTCGGATCGAGTTTATTACAAATGCTGTCATTGAAGGGAAATCTTTTGCAGCAACAAAATTATTTCAGCTTTGTTTACCATAGACATGTGATTAGTTGTACATGTTATAGCATAGCAATTTATAAATATTTCATATGCAGCAAGTATCCATAAATTATTACTAATAAATATTTTATTAAAACAAGTTGTTAAATAAGTTTCAATATTTTAATTTGGTCAAAATTATAATCCATATTTGGGTAATAAATTTACATATATAGCACAAACTTGGCTATTTACACAAGGAAGTAGTACTACAGATGTAGTGAAGGTTTTTTAAATGGGGCCAAAATTTATTTATTTGCATTTATGCAACTCAGGTATAGCTCATGATTCGTTCACAACACAATCTCCTGATTTAATAGAATTCAATAGCATATTTAAATCTATCCAGCCTTCTTATGTTATACCCTGCTGTGGGATGGCAGCCAGCTGTGAATTACGTTGCATGTTGCTTGAATTAAAATTTGGATAACTCGACAACCAATGCATGATAATATATGAAATTAATTACACTGTACATGGAGTGATTGTGTGAATAAAATGTTTATTAAAAGTTCTGTGTTGCAATCAATTACATTTCAGATGACATTTAGATGACAAAATAAATAAGCAACTTCATCATGCTATATATTAAAAATTCCCAGAACACACCACAGTGATTCTATGGTATTAATGTAGCCATGTATGCTAGTTTTATCCTGGTAAAACATTTATCCAGTTTTGCCGGTTAGTTTTCAAATTATAATTGCTTTTGTAAACAACGCCAATGTGAAGTCAAAAATCATACTATAATTTACAAAATGGCTGCTGTTTACAGATCATATTGCCGAAAGGAATGTTCTTTTCACACGTAAAATCAACACTTGAATATAGAAAAATAGCACACTCCTTTCAAAAATAGATGCTCCCTTATTAGAAGCAATGTGACCATTAATAAAATACCTTAGAATAAATAAACCAAACGAAGTATGGACAGTGATCCGATCAACAAAATGGCGGCATATTGACGAAATGAAGATGCCGTCGATGGGTCATCTTCTTCGTATCTCAACAATGAAAAGATGCACAGAAAATGTAGATGGACGATAATAAGGTCTCCGTGATCACTGTTGACATTATTCAGTTTATTGGGTGGTTTTGGATGGTCTGCGCGTACGAGGGGTTGGGCAGTCTTGGTGAGTCCTAGCTTGATACAACTGTTAAATATGTAATATTATGCATGTACGTTCTTATTTTATTGACACAGAGACTGTGATATAATTGGTAAATATGCAATCTTTATTTAAATAATATGTGTGATAGATCTACAGATTGTGTCAAAAATAAAACATCAATATTATTAAATTTGAGATGTAAGACACATCAAACAAGCGGCAGTAATAATACTGTGTGTAAGTTGCATGCTTATTAAAACAATCACCACATATGCCTGGGCGACTGAGTTGAGACAACTATCTAGTTGAAGAAAACGTGAAGACTTGCCTCTCTGACGATGATCTTGCGACCCCTCATGTCCTGTTTGTGCATGATTTCTATTGCCTTCTTTGCATTCTCCACGCCCTGCACTTCCACCACTCTGTGACACAAACAAACCTACACGTAAACACCACCGATTCACTCACGTCATCCTGGCTTTTTACATGCTAGCTTACTGACAGCCGTTTATGCTACAACTAAAAACATTAATTATCCATTTGGTTTAACTTGCATTCCAAGTTAAAGTTCCGTTTTACGCTAAATTGTTTTGGTTTTATGGCACTGTTTTATCTTAAAATTGCACATCATGTTATATGAATATATCAAAGATTTATATGGTGTCAACTAAAATGGGGTTTACTGGAAAGTAATATTTAAAAGATGGTTGATATCAGAATATTTTAACCATTTACCCAATTTAATCTGCACTTGTCCTTTTCTTAGATTACTGCATTTTTTCTATGAACATCCTGAAGAAATTATTTTTATCATAACAAACCAACCTGTCTATAATTTTGTCTTTGTCATGGAGGTTAAATTCAACCTAGAAATATTTCTAATGCATATTTGTTAAGAGTACTTTTTCTGTTTTGTGGCATGTGACAGACCTTACAAGATACAACAGAAATATAAACTTTTCTCAAGTTATTAAGTAATTGTCTCATCCGACTGAATCTAATGTAGCCTCAGCCCTCATTACTTTCTCGGTAGGGTTTGTTTTTTACTTACCCAGCACCACAGGGATTCCCTTCCGGCGTTGTGTACAGTTCCACATACGTGATAACCTTCCCCACTGCAACAGGTAAACAATCAAAATAATTACTTTACCAGTCACACATGTTGGGACTTTTGATAAATCTCATCAACTCTGTCAGTTGCAAACAACAGGAGTCATCAACATGTTCAAAGGTCAATCACAGCTACTGTCATAAAAGACAGGAAATGTAGTCACAGGAAATAAGTCATAAGAACATCACAACTATTAATTTATAGCTCTTTGTATTTACTATATAGTAGAAATATTAAACACATCTGTATGAGCCTTTGTTTTAATGATCACACTTAGTTAAAGATAAAAATATAACTTTGATACGTCACTTATACATCTCACCTGTGTTCAAATGTCAATAAAATATGTATGACTTCCTATGGAATATTCCTCTGCTCTAAATCAAGCAATATTTCTGTTGTTGTGTTCAATTATCAGCAAGACTGTGACAGAGTTTCTTCACAGTATTCATTTTAAACATCACTTTCTTTCACTGAATTATTGATGAGACTTGCAAAACTTTGAATTTTCCCCGCATACCCCGTACTTCACATAAAAACATTGTCTGACTTTATATCGCCAGTTTTCCTAGCCAAAACTGTGGTTTAATTTCCATGTTTGTATTTTCTTGTAAAGTCCTGATTCAGCCCATCATTTACAATGGTGCCACATGTCAACACTAACCATACATATAGGTAAACTTACTTGGCTTGCCTTTACGGAAACTGCTTACAACCATAAAATTCTGATAATTATTCAATTACCTTTGTCTCTAAATGAATCCTTTAAATCCTGCCAGCTCATGGCATAATTGATATTTGATACATAGAGGCGAACTTTGGTATTATCAATTTTGTCTGTGTGTCCATTCCTAGTTGTTGCACTGTCATTTCCATTTCTATCTCCACTGCCATCCACCAATCGTTCAGATTTCTTCCATTCCCGTCCATCGGGTGATTTTGATCCATCTAATGGAGACCGGGATCTGGAACCAGAAGCATATATATATGGCCGTGGATATTGCACCGACAATCGGTCCATTAACGCACGACTATTGCACTGACAGTCGATTTGGACCAAACCACTATTCTAGAATAGGGATGTGAGGTTGTCACTGCTGCACGGCTGATACAATGGGAGCCCAACTTAACTTGTATAAAACGTATTACCCTGACCCTAACTCATACCCCCATTTTGGAATAGTGGTTCGGTCCAAATCTGCCATGCACAGTCAAACTGACATAGTACTTAATAGCTTTTTCAACACTGTTTGGCATTGTTTTCTTTGCCGCGTTCTAAGTTCAGGCATCTCTCATATAAAACTGACTATGTGTTTGTTGCTCAAACAAATGTAGCACATTCTGCAATTCGACAAACGTTCTAACAGATGCGCCGACTTTAAACACGTTATCTGACACCAACAATGACGGCATGCGCATTCCTATGCTGTAATGCCCATGCGTCGAAAAACTGTACAATAAACTGTGCAATAGTCCCACAACCATTGTACCGACTTTAGGTGCAATATACACTTCGTTATTAATATGTGAGCCCATCATGATTTGACATATCTCATTTATCATGCTAGGAGACTAGACATGAATTCAGTTGTGTAATTGTAATTAATTACAGACATATGCCAATTTGTTCGAGTTGAATTTAAAAAAAATAAAGTCTGGAGCGGCTGCAGCTGAGTTAGATTTCGTCAGCCTTAAAATTTACAAAGGGTGCAAACTAAAGTGATCTTACGGATTATTGACAGGCTCGAAAACAGTAAATTTGTGTATCTGCGAATAATCGTATCTATGGGGAATTGATAACTGAGATAAATGACATTATTCGGCCGGCCTCCTGATGTCACATTCGGGCAGTCATATTCGCCGGTAAACCTGGGCAGTCCTGAGGCTGAAGTCAAATCTAACATGGGCTAAGTTTGAGGTTGGTTGTCGAACAATAATCGTAACTGTTACAACACAATTTAAATACGCATGAAAGTACAATATTTCGTACAACTGCTCAGATGAAAATACATAAAGCATAACATCATCTGTTGAAAGAAATACCTTTCTCTTTTTAAAGAGGGATCGTAATCGCAATCATCCGCCATTTTAAGTAAGTTTTGTCGCTAAAGGGATCGTCTCTCGATATAAAGTGTTGCCGGGTGCTGCCGGATCAGTGAAAAATACTATCGTAGCCAACTTCATATGCATTGTGGCACAACACATGGTTGTGATAAGTACATTTTCTGACAAACACGATAACGATGACAATTAATGCAGATAATAATTGTATAGCATAGTGCAGAGTAACTTATTTATTTTTTAATCACAACATAATAAATAACAACTGCTCCCAGTCGAATTGATTCATCCCTGCCGGTAAGTTTATAAACTAAACTTGACAGATTCGCCATCTAGCGAGTAGAAATACGGTGTTTCGTCAAAATGGAGACTTCGGGGGACACCTGTGAAAGTTTTGACTTTGTTTTAAATAATTATAGTGTGCCATTTGTAAATTCTAAACAACACATACTACATCTGTGTGATAACGGACATTTTATTGCAATAGTTGATAGCACGGGTAATGTGTTTATAAGGGATTTGTACAGCGGCGAAGTGTTGAAACTTTCCGACGAATCAAGTGCACGGTACGCTTGAGCTTTTATTTTACTTAGCAATGTTTACATTGCAACGCCCCCCTCGCTTATGGCGGTGTCAGTGGCGGGGACTTTTACTTTTAATATGGTGGTTACTACCAATGGGATGTCACATGTATATAAATTATAGCTGTTCTCATGCTGAGTCCCTTAGCATTACGCACTGCACAACTCCTATGTTAGATCAAAGGGTCTGTTCGTGTTCCTCGATTGACGATTTAACTTTTCTTTCTCTTCCTTATCCTGCCACCCTCGCGCACAAGGGGTCGCTGCGGCTGATTACATCAGTACCAACCTTTAGTCTATAGCCCTGGCACATCCCATTGAAAAACTCCCCTTTTAATGTCAGCCAATGAAATTGCCTATGTCTATGAGGAGTGTCATGTAATTTTGGGTGATTTTGCCACACGCTCCTCATTTTACATGCAATGTTTAAGATGTGAATGGGTTGTTATATTGGGATTCTCACCAGTCATGTACACATCTTCAAATTGGGGCGGATGTTTGCACTGTTCCCATGGCTGATGCAGTAGTGACTGGTGAAGTCAATTGCTATAATTTGATAGGTCACTCCCAGTCCCAAGGTTGTTGGAGATGATCAACCAAGGGTACATGAGTGCAGGACGGTCCTTTCTCTCATTCTCTCCACATGCCAAGCCCACTTCAGTTGCCTTCTAAGGCTTCCATTGTATATATATATAATTATTTTTGGGTCATTTGTGTACAATACATATAAGTATACATTTGCATGTGTGCGTGCCCGTGCTTGCATACATACAATTATGTATAAAGAGAGAGAGAGAGAGAGAGAGAGAGATTACATAGTTATAATAAAAATATAGTTTATACACACAGTTACTTATGTGTTGGGACACCAGTAACTGGCATACTGTTTTCAATGTTTTTTGCAGGATTTGTTGGCGGCAGTCTCCAGTGCCTGGAGTTAGACAAGATGCTACTACTGCTGCTGGTCAGATCGTGTCTCTCAGTCACCAAGGACATATGTATGTGTATTCTGTGGTACGGAGACTGAGTGATGAGGATGGAAGCAGTCACCTGGCTATCACATGCAATGTGCAGTGTCACTACCACAGTCTGAAGCACATTCTACAAGATGTCAACATAGGTAATAATATTACTGAATATTTCTCAGGATATTTTTTTCAGAAATAAAAAATTCATATATACAAATTTAGATGTTTCTATTTACCTGTAGAGATTTTTGCGATAAAGAGTTAAACAGAAGAACCCGGTAAATAAAGGAAGTCATCTGAATTAGGAAGGGCAGTTATGGGCTACCCTACCCCACATGTAGAATGACGTAATTCAAAGTCAACGTGTAACATCCAACGAAAATCTATATGTAAAAGAAACAACTCACTTTGGATGTAAAAAATAAAAACTCTTGACAGGTAATAATAATAAATCTTATTTTTTAATACAGTTCTTTTTTGATAAAGTAATACCAGTTGAAGCGCTTTGCAGACTAAAATAAAGTTAATGATACTAAAATATCTGATATAATCTAATGGAATGGCTTGCATCTCGTATAATTTACTGAAGCTGCCTTGTATATCTACAGAATACCATCTTCCACACAAAGATGGCGGCTTTCTATGTTGCTATGGTGACAACGTGACATTCACCTGTGGTTCAACTGTTGTGCGATTGGATGTGCCAGTGGATCGACCACCGGAGGTCAAGTCATACTTCCTGTTGCCAGATGTGGAAACATTAACGCAAGTTGAACCACATCAGTCAGGTTTAGTCATGACGCTGGACGACAATAGGGAAGTTGGTATCCATTTAAAATTATGTTAAGAAAGGTTACCCGTGTTAAAACTGTGTTTTAGCAAAACCTTAACACATTCCAGTCACAAGCAATAACAAGACACTATTAGTCCCTGATGAATGATGATTTCATATTTAGAAAGAACATTCATATTTGTATTAAGTAGCTAAAATGAGTATAATACAAACATTATTTGACATTTTATAGAACAAATAAAAAAAATGTAAAAGTAATACAATTTCAAAATAAGAAATGTACACTTACCAGCCTAACTGGCGGAGTAACTGCCAAGATAAAAATATTGGTAATATTATATGAATGCATATTTAGCAAAAAATACTAGTGTTTGCCCAAACAGTCCCAAAGTGGTACAATATGAAAACATGCAGCACAATATTCAATATTTTATACAGGATTCATTGGCAACTGAACATTTATACAATTTCTATCTGTATACACGTTCTAGCCAACCTGCAAAAAACTATTAGCCAGAGATGAACTGTCATTCAATATTTAGAAAGAACACAATATACATAAATATGAATGGAATCTATTCACTACTTGACATTTTATGCAAGATTGCAGCACAATGGTTGTCAGCTTTGGCTAGATATGTATTTAACAGTTGTACTAAATTCTGACTTGCAACTCTAAAATTTGTTTTTTTGTTATGGCATTTGCAACAGATATTACCTAGTCCGACCATACCTGTTTTGCTCAATATGTGTATCTCCCTCTATGGAGTAACAGAAAAACCGCACTTGACACTTGACGATACATAGCTCGATCAGTGTGTAAAGGTTAAATGCATTTGGTTGTAAATTGTAATCCACTATCAGTTTGTTATAATACATGTAATTTATAAATAATACCATTATTTTAAAATAATTTTTAAAAGTGGCACTTTTCCTTTAAAATGCCTCCTTTCTTAGAAAAAACATAGAAAGTTTGCGTGATTCAAAAAAGTAATTTGTGCATACTGTTCGGTGTAAAAAATTCCTTAACCGTGGATGCAGCCTTCTGGAACGTGGAGAGTGGCCTGAGGGTGGCAAGTGTTTGTCTGCAAGACATGCTAGGGCTGGCCACCCAAAACATCCTTCGTGTGTCTCTCACAGATGACTGGATGCACCTTCTAGTTGTCACCCCCGGTGCGCTAGACATTGTTTCTTTGCAATGCTACTTTGAGACATACCCACAGCATGTGACGGTCAAACAAACACGTCGTGTATCCCAACTGACCACTGTCGGCTACAACGAGGACTTGGTATGGAGAGCGAAACTTGCACGATTGAAAACAGCTGCTGGCTTTGGAAACAAGCATGTATTTGATGAGTTGTCGTGGTTTGAGAAAGCAGGGTTGACACGTAATGTGGTGATGAGTGGTCAGACAGCTCAGTCATCTGATGGTAAGTAAGCTAGCTTTATTTGGAATTGCATATTCACATACAACATAAACAGTCGTAAGAATCGACTGAATAATATACATTTCCAAGGTGAAGCGGATCCTTTTAAGGCATTTTAATGTTGTCAGTGTGAGATAATGATGATTAAGATAAGTAAACTGATCGCCATCATCCTTAAAAGAACTAAATTAGTAAAAAAATAACTATATTGTATACAATGATTTTCTATAGAGTGCGTTGGTTCCATTTACGTGAATTAATAGAATTATATAGCTACATAATAAAGAAAATTATACATGATAAATCTTCAAAGTAGTGGCCTTGCAAAAGACTTTGTTGTGCCAGACTTAAGCAGTGGTTAATATCTAAATACCATCATTTTACTTCAAAAACATATCAGTAATATATATATAAGACGTTTCGGGGTTGGATGGAATTAAATTACAACACCGTACCCGTTTACTACATTTGCCTTTAATGATAATGTAAACCTATTTAAATTGGATGTATTTTTTATTTAAAAAGGTTCGACTTTCAAGAAGAGACAAAGCAGTGATGTGGGTGACGGTGTGGTGACACACATCGTGTTGACAGCCTGGTCTGACAACTTGTCACTGAGGGACGTATGTGCAGGGTCACAACTGACCTATGTCCTGCTACAGGCTGACAGTGAGGAGGAACAGGACGTCCTGTTTGCCGTGCAGGTGAAATCAGGACAAATGGCAGTGCACAGGTAAGTTGGTTGTAAAAGACAAGTTCTTACATAGCACAGTACCCAATCCTCAGGATTGCATAAAGCACTTTACACTTTACCCCCTGGCAGATGAACACCATCTCGGCTTCTCTGGAAAGCATTCAGCCATGCTTCAATTAATGCGCAAAGGCTACTTGTATGCAAATATTCACCACTGTCTATAGCCAGGTACTCATTCATACAGCTGAGTGAACTGGAGCAATGTAGAGTGAAAAAACTTCCCAATGTTTTATACGGCAGCACAGGATTTGAACCCAGGTTCTCTTAGTCAAGAGTCTGATACTCTACCCCTGAGTCACTGTCACCAGAGCATTGAGTGCCATCAAATCCCAACTGATTCTTAACAACTACTTTCTATGATACTAAATGGAGCTACTATGGAGCAACAAATCATCTGTTATGACAATTACATAATTTTTAGTTTAGTGTTTGGCACACGTTGTAACTTATTATATATTCAGACGTCATTGAACCTGGGGCCATTTCACCAACATTGTTAAGAGCTCTTTTTGCTGTTTAGAATCGATTTTGATCCTTAACTCTTGAATACATGAAAACTGTCAATATGATGGTGTGCCATCGGGTCAATGTCGCTGGTGTGTCATGGAAATAGTGTCCTTGGTAATATGGCAATGGTATTTGTGTTTTGGAAAAAATCATGTAATTTTAAAGATGAGTTTTCCTTAAGAGCTTTTTATCTTAGTTAAATAGTTCCCTGATCTATGATCTCTCCCTCTGCCTTTCCCTATCCCTGGCCATCCCCACCTCTCTCTCCGTGCCAGGCCTCCTCCGTCACTGTCAACTAATGTTGGCGGTAGATCAGTATTCTCAAGAACATTGTTGTCATTGTATGTCTAACAAAACATGTTCGTCCCAATGATGTGATGTGTTGTCACCTGTCATTGTATGTTGATATCATCACCAGACTGCCTCATCACAGTGCTGCGATACTGTCACCCTCTGTCTTGTCACCGGCAATGGCGGTCACAAGTGACACTCTCTATGCTGTTGTGTTCTACACTCAACAAGAGCTCGTTGTCAACAGGGTAAGTGTCACTCAGATGACAGCAATCATGGGGAGCTTTGAAGTCAGCTAAAAGTCATGTTATACTTACTGAAAGGTCTAAACAAAGTTGTGTATATTGATTCAAGTCATCACACATACTTGGTGACATTGGTGCACTTGAGACAATATACATGTTACCTGTCAATTGATTGTCATAACTGCTGGACTAAGTGGACTTCACGAACAAACATTATATATAATCCCCTAGTCCTGCTCTTAGTCCTGATTTTGATTGTGTTTCGTAAAATAACTTATCCTATTAATCTACTAAACAGATGACTTATGCGGATGATTCAAATGGAATTTATAACTCACAGGTACATGGATGGAATATAATGGAAAAACATGTTGGAAATAACATGTTATGTAATGTATGGAAATTACAAAAACAGTTTTCCAATGTCCTACTTATTTGCCTGTAGCTGTTGAACTGTCAGACATTGTTAGCTCCTAATGACTGTGCATCTCCCACTTGCTTCCTGCAGCTGATGCTGTATGAGAGTGCCTCCATGGCAGATGCTTTGTGTGGACTCAACGGCTGGAACCAGTGCTGTCTGGCTGTCCCAGTGCTGGAGGTGGCACTGAAGCATCGGCAACTTGACACCATCGCATTCTTCCTCAAGAGTCGAGAAAGTGGTGAGTCCTGTCACATTGGTCACATTGGTCACATTCATCTCATCTGTTCTGATAATCTCATTGATCATGTAGCCACTTTGATTTTTATAGCAACTTTCATCTTAAAGCTATGTTAATCTAATAACCACTTCAGTTTATATCAATATCTGTATCAGTATCTTTTTTAACCCTAGAGGTGACCAAGAAAAATCCTCTGTAGCATACTGTTCTTATAAAAATCATAACTTCACTAATACTGGTCATAAAAATATAAATGATTCATCATTTTAAATCTAGAGGAATTCTTTATTATAATAAAATTATAATGTCTGTATAACATACTAAAATCATGGTCATATTCCGATCTGAAATTGGACAACAACAAACATTCATCCTACTGCTAGATAATGATGGTGTGGATATATACATACTTCGCCAATTAAATAAATGTAGCGTCATGTATTACCTGATAATTCAAAGGAAAGTTTTGAAGCGGATTGACTGTTGTTTACCACTCCACTATTTTGTCTCCAACTTTGGTTTCGCAGAGTTGATGAGCTACATTTGAAACCATGGTTCTGATTGGCTAAATCAACTGAATCAATGTGACTTATTTTTGACAGATTGGCCATTCACAGAGCTTTCTTTTTGATACCGCATGTGTGGGGGTGTAGACTTAATGAATGGATACGTAAATTCATTCATCAGGGCGTAATAAAATATCCCAAATATGGCCGGTTACAACATCACGTGCTTTGTAAACTCGATTGTGAAAAATCTGTCACCGAATCTGCGGAAAGAAAAATATACACAATCTAGAAAAATCTGACCGCTATCCAGTGATACGAAAATTTTATGTTCACATGTCAGTTGCGATGGAATTGAAAATTGTTGCAACAGAGGCAGGTGTCATTTGGGCAGATTTTCGGCCCTCGTCTACTGCAGGGTTAACTACCATAGTACACTTATCTAGTCATATCCACAGTACACCCAATTAAATATTACAACCATTCCCAACTCATATCCAGTTCCTTTTTATAACCATGTCCATTTTAAAGTTACTCCCTTGTTCAGTCCGTTCTGTCTTTCAGTGGAGTCTACATTCCTCTTCTTCTTGATGTCCAAATGGAATCACAAGTCTGTATTATAATAATATTATAATAGCTCAATATCCAATCCTAGGTGCTTTATACTTTACTTCCTGACAGACCTGTTTAATCAGACACCATCTCAAGTACTCTGTGGAGGCTTCTAGCTAAGCTGCAATTAATGTGTGAAGTGTACTCGTACACAAATTACTTGGTGGATATTTGTGTACGAATAGTCTTCATGCATTAATTGCAGCACGGTTGGATTCTTCCCAGAGAAGTTGAGGTGGTGTCTGATTGAACAGGTCTGCCAGGGAGTAAAGTATAAAGCGTGTTGTATAAACCTGATGATTGGGTGCTGCGCTATGTCGGAACTGACCTTTACTTTACTAATGTTTGCAGTGTTCAGCAAGAGCCCTGACGGCAGTCAGCAGGTGGATGACCCGGAGCACGACAGCACAGAACTGGAGGAGCTCCACGTGGTTGTGGAGCTACTGAAGGTGGCCATCGGAGAATACATCACGGACAGTCAGCTGCGGCACTACGGAGAACAGCTGCTGCAGCTGACCATGGCCTACCTCCATAAGCTGAGTCGCAATGTGGTGGCCCATCTCCATACACAGTCAGCGGAGGACAGGCTCCACACGGGCTCCACCACAGTCCTCACCCAGCTGTCCAACTACGTGGTGGAGTTACGAAGACACATGAACACCAAGGCACGGTCACTGAGTGGTCAGAGACAGAAGGCGAGGGACTTGACCGATGGTCAAGCAGGTGGACGACAAGATGTCCAGATGACACCAAGCCACAAAGAGATGGTGCAAGTGTGGGACCAGCTGGATCTAAAGGTGACTTCTTTGTTACTTTTTATGTTTAGATGTAGCAGATTATACAGATTTTATAGGGACTTCCCAGGTCCATATTTATTTATTATTTGGAAACATTTATAAAGCACCATGTAGTCATGATAAAAACCTCATCAAAGGCGCTAACAGTATAAAATGTAACATCCATATATGGATATAAGCTGACTAATTAAGTTACATAAATAGGCTAAATAAATAGGTTAAAAAGTTAAATAAATAAGTTAATAAAATAAATAAGTAAAATACAGAAGTAAATTGACTTTGTAAAATTAGACATGCATAAAGATTAAGAAGAAAGCAAACTTTAAAACATATTATTAACATAGCTAAAAATGTCTGAGTAGTCTGAGTAGATTACTGTGTAATCAGACACAAATTATCAATAGCTCTAATGAAGTTACAAAGTCCTGTTACTACTAAGTGTAATAAAACAGGAATGAAATCAGGACTTGTTCACATGCATAAGTATCCATTCAGTATGTCTGATAAATTTTAGTCTTATGAGATCACTTTGTGCCCGCCGTGCGTCGTTAGATCTCAGAAACCGCCGTTGAAGATCTGTTTTTCAAAATTTTAATTGACATTTCTTTGAGTGCTATCAATATGCACAATAAATGTAAATTTGATTGACACGTTTTGAAGACTCCTAGACTCCTTTAGGTAGAAACAGGTACATTTGAGGTTTTAATTATTTACTGTTTACATTTAGGTGTAGCAAACTATAGGGATTGTATAGGAAATTCCATCATGTATTGTATTCATCAACATATGTTAATGAGTAACAAATTATCAGTAACCTGAACGAATTTGCAGAGTGCTCTTAATACCAACTGTAAAAAAAGAACAGAGATGACATCAGGACTTGTTTGCACACATACGTATCCATTCAATATGTCTGAAAATTTAATATAGTATGTTTTCAAATAGCTGAAATAGTATAAATTTTACTTACCAGCTGACACACAGTCCTTACAGAATATCTACAGCTGCTATTTTGCCTGTAACAATACCAGTCTGTCTGTTGTTGCTTCCAGGCAGCTGTAGTCGAGGGAATCCTAAACCAGCAGATCCCTCTAATACAGACGTATGTATTAACGAGGTTCGGCAGAGACGAGGCTGACCTGTCTAACATCATTCGCCTTGGTCTAGAGGAGACGATGGCGTTGTTGTGTGAGCAGGAGTGGAACTACGCAACAAGGATGCTTCACAACATGGTAGGACCCATTAAAATAATAATAATGAACTGTTTAAACACTGGTATTCAGAGTATCACTCTCTTCAACAGTATTTATGTAGTTTTCTGTAAAACAATGTAAATTATATATATATATATATATATATATATATATATATATATATATATATATATATATATATATAAATGAAATAAATTTTAGTGATATACAGTGTAAATGCAAATAAAACCTGATAGCAACTGTGAATAATTTTTTTTAATAAATAAAAATAAAATGAGGCTGCTCATTAGGGTGATAAGATAGCAAATATTGTAAACCAAATAGACTAATTTTGTTTAAATACATATATTTCAATAACATGTTATTAGATAAATAATTATTAAAATCATATAGTAGTACTGTATAATAGTAAAAAGCCAAATAAGTAGACATTAAAAGCAGATTTTATATAATAAATCTTAGGGCACAATTTATATATGTTCAAGCACTCTGTCACACATATATACATATACTGCGACGCAGAGCCAGTTGTAACATATCTGTATGTAGTAAAAAGGCTGTCAACCCCCTCTCAAGAGAAGCACATGTGGTGTAGAGTATAACACATCCACTTGGCACGCCGGCAGCCCTGGTCCCAGCAGACATATTTGGTTTTAAAATTTGATTCTCGACATTGGGGGCTGTGTATCCCTCCTGATCGGAGAATCATGTTAATATCAGTCCCGTCTCAATTCAGGAAGTAAAAGAACCACTGAGGATGGCAGTGACCACCCTCACAGATAGGTCGGCTTGGTGTAAATGTTCTGAAAAAGACTGATACATTTTTAAGGGATAACTGGAGTGTTTGTTCTAGCAGATGTCATGCTGTAATAATACAGTAATTTACATTTAGAACAGTTACTGCTGCAAAAATCAAAGCTTGATGGAGGTCATATACATACTTTTGATCAATGACATAGGTAAACTACATCAACGTTAATGAAATACAAACACATTGGCATATTTTTCAGGGATTTCATGTTCCTACCAAACTCCGTGAAATCTGTTATTACACTTCCAAGAAGTCGCTGCGGGACTACCTTGCTGCGAGACTACAACAGCAAGGTCACATGACTGCTGAGGAACTGCAGACACTGGATTATATGCATCAGATTGAACAGATTTATTCATGTAGCTCCTTTGAGATGGCCAAGTCACTGCGGACAGAAGGCACACTCAGGTAACACAGTAGGAACGCACCAGTTTCTGTTCAGGGTCATTAGAATAATTGTTTTAATGAAAACAGAAGGAAAGGTATTCTTTCAAATAATATACAGATTGTATTATTCTTCCATGTAGGAGTACCTTTAAATGTTGTTGGAAAATGTTTAATGTTTATCAGGAGGTTTCAAAGTATAGGGTGTTTTGACCAGCATTTGATATCCAGGCAATCTTTAAACATATATTATGTTGAAATAGTTGCGTTCAAAATCCACATGCACACACACAGAGTTTTACACACGCACACGCACACGTGCACACACACACACACACACACACACACACACACACACACACACACAAATATGTGTGTGTGTGTATATATATATATATATATATATATATATATATAAAACTGTTTTTATGTGTTTGCATTAGATAATAATTTTTACATTCCAGTCACTGGGAGGACGTGGTTGACCTTCGACCTGTCATGGCTGATCCACATTGCCCACAGGGGGCAGCACTGCAGCAGAAGTGT
This sequence comes from Ridgeia piscesae, assembly GCA_025642075.2. Lineage (NCBI taxonomy): Eukaryota > Metazoa > Annelida > Polychaeta > Sabellida > Siboglinidae > Ridgeia > Ridgeia piscesae. The sequence goes on from JAODUO010001293.1 coordinate 29,672, forward strand.
GGAGAGATAGCTCCGGTTGATTTGACCAACTCGGAGACGGCCAGTTACGTACACCTGCTGTTTGAGTGGGTGAGGCAGTGGGACAGGATGACACGACACGCCGTTGTACTGGAGCAGGGCTTCTATAGGACTGGTGGGTTGTCTGTTTCACTGGGGCTTTTCTGGTACAATTTGAGCAACATATTGGGATTCAATAGAGAAAGTAGATTTCTATGTTTCGCTGGCAAAGTGTTTGTATAAGAAAGCTAGTTACTGGTCTGGTATTAATGTTCAGTGATCTTATTGTACTGGTGTGATTCATTCACACACAAAATTAATATATAGATATCAAGTAGTTTAAAAAACATCAGTGGATGACAAATTTGTAATGCATGTATCTACAAAACAATGATTCTTATGTACAGTAGGTTTTCGGGGACCATTCACATATTTTGAACTGTAAATTTTTTACTTTTAAACTTATTATATTAGATGTCAGGAAACGTACAATTGTTATGGTATATTTACTGTGATTAGATGAATTGAAGATGACAGACGTACTTTCAGATGTGAATGTGAAGACACTGGAGCTGCCGGCCGCGGTGGTGTGGGACTATCTCTGTCGTCACCATCACGTCAAACACCTGCTCAAGTGGATTGAGTGTGTCTATGCTGAGGACTCTTGTCAGCATGTCCAGCGGGTTTGGCCCTCAAATCTACCACTTGACGTGTCTGTCATTGACCGTTCACTGACCACATGTCCACGTTATCTCAGAGATATCTTACTGGACGCACTAGCCAGGTAACCAGCTCATGTAGATGGATTTAGCGGGGCTACCTGTATAGTGGGAAAAGATGTTTTATATATAAACTTGTACAATAACTATATACTGTACATAGTACAATGACATGTACATGTCAGTATGACATGTACATGTCAGTAAGGTAACTAGACATTCTTAACCCTCTCAAGCCCAGATTAATTGAAATATATACCTGCTATTGAATTCTTTTAAATCGAGAAATTGTGTTGTTATCGAATCATGGGCTATACTTGAGTTGCATAAATGCAAGTAAATAAATAAATGCTGGTCCGATTTAAATAAACTGTTCACTACATCTGTAGTATTACTTTGTATTAGTTTGTGCCAGATATGAATTATCAGTTTTTACAAAATTGAAGTATTGACAAAAATTCAATAACTTCTTTTAATAAAATATTTATAACTAATTGCACATCTATGGTAAACAAAACCGAAATAATTTTGTTTTTTGTAAGTATGTATTTTCCATATTATATTCAGAATGGCATTCTTCATGATCATAACTGTCATCCCAGCAGAATAATAAAGACTGTGTTATATTTCAAATGCGTGACCTTACTGCAAAATGTTCCCCTTCGATGACAGCATCGTTATTAACTCAATCCGAAAATTCCATCAAAGTCTGAATTACTGAAGTTAGACATAATGACAACATCAATAATTACAACGGAGCTAAAAAAACACCACCTGCGTCATCATGCCACGCATTAATATTTGTTTATAACATAACATACTGCTCAAAAGTTAGCATTTAATCGTAGAAATCACCAGCAGGCACATTGTTTAAGACAATTTGTGTGTACTATGTTTTTCATCCCTGCAGCAAATGTTAGAATTTAATCTTATTGGCTGATAATATATTCACTGCGAAATGATCATGACAAGCAGTACCGGAAATGGAGCTCGCTGTTTAGGTTGACTAAAAAAAACACAAGGCAATTGACGCCATTATAGCCATGAAAATCACCTGCATTTCTAAATGTTGACACTTGCCAGTGAAACTTCAGTATTGTTACGTGTGAACTGCCAAAATAAATTGCCATTATTTGATGACACTGTTTTGCAGTACGCAGTTTAAATGTGCCCCTGTACTTGGGCATATTCACGCATTCTGGCCATGATAGGGACTCGGGTTGTTTCAGGCATTCTGACCATGAGAGGGTTAAACACACTTTAAGACACTGTCTGGTGAATAAATGTATTCTGAACCATCTAAAATTGTATTCACTTTTGGTGATTTCTTTGCCAGTTACTGTGGAATGGTAAAGAAATATGCAATCCAATTGAAGTAAGATATATAAACTTTTCGTTTATAAATCTAGAGGAATTGCAGAATTTCTCAAGATGTTGCTGTTAGATTAACAATTAAAGGCCATATCCTGGGATCAAATCCACTCTGCCCCTTAATAACAAATGGTTGATGCTGTTTCAAGTAATGATACTGCAAACTATTTAAATATCTTACAAAGTACACAACATGAAACAAAGCCTTTAAATATGCCATTTTACGGAAACTCCCAAGGATGCCTGGTTTTGATTTATTGTTCTAGCATGACGTCAGTCGTGGTTTTGGCGTAGTCTTGTGCAGCGCAGTTGTGTGGTGTTGTGTAGATAATGCTGAGGACGCTGACAATCTCAGCAAACGTTGGTAACATTTCCCACAACTGATGTCACGATTCTGCCCCTCGTGCATTTCCAGAAAACAGACTTTTCCAAACTGGCACTGTGACAGCTCCCGTTTAAAGTCAATTAAAAAATGTTTCATCAAACTTATTATTTCGGGGTTGTCGTTATATTGCATACTACATTATTATGTTCATGCATATTTTTGCACTTATTAATGTGCAAAATATGGCCTTTAATAATTAAGATTTTCCAATGTCTGTCACGTTGCAGTCACGGCGTCCTGTGCGACACGGAGCAACGAGACATGCGACTTGTTGTCAAGAGACTTGCGAGGATCGCTAGCGTCATACGGCAGCCCCACCTGGTGGAGCGTCGACCAGACACACACAGTGTGCGCCTGCCTGACCTACACAGGCACCTCATTGGGTGGTTCATCACGCACAACTTGCCACAGTTGTTGTGGTTCTATATCGACTACTGGCAGTGAGTGACAACCTCCCAACACGTCATAGGTAGCAGACTCACAGGCAGGACACGTGTGTGTGTGTGTGGTAGCTGCAGGTTTAAGGGTTAGGGTGAATTTAGTTGTCGTAAGATGGAATTCTGGGCTTTTATGTATCTAACCACAGTGGCCCCAATGTTTAGAGACACGCTGTACTCACCATAGGCTGCCTTGTAAGTATGTACAAATTATAATGCCATTGCATAATACATTGAAATGTTTCGTTTAGGTGTTTGCTTTGGAACAAGAACATATTATTTTAAATTTTATATATATGGAATTCATAAGGCTGTGTCATACCCTGACATACTTACCTGTGTCATACACTGACATACTTATCTGTGTCATACCCTGACATACTTATCTGTGTCATACCCTGAAATACTTATCTGTCTCATACACTGACATACTTATCTGTGTCATACCCTGACATACTTATCTGTGTCATACCCTGACATACTTATCTGTGTCATACCCTGACATACTTACCTGTGTCATACCCTGACATACTTACCTGTGTCATACCCTGACATACTTACCTGTGTCATACCCTGACATACTTACCTGTGTCATACCCTGACATACTTACCTGTGTCATACCCTGACATACTTATCTGTGTCATACCCTGACATACTTACCTGTGTCATACCCTGACATACTTATCTGTGTCATACCCTGACATACTTACCTGTGTCATACCCTGACATACTTACCTGTGTCTTACCCTGACATACTTACCTGTGTCTTACCCTGACATACTTACCTGTGTCTTACCCTGGTACCTACCTGTGTCTTACTCCAGCTGTGTGTTGCAGGTTGTGTGAGACAGACAGTGACCTGACTGGCCCAGACGGGGCCATGTCTGACTGGGTGCCCACACTGCTACGCTTCAGGAGCCTCACCAGACAGCCCCATGGTGAGACTCACACTCTGCTCCCTCACTGTCATTCTGTCTGTGTCTGTCTCTCTCCCCATCTGCCTGTCTCCATGTATGTCTGTCTGCAGTCTCTCCTTCTACCTGTCTCGCTCTCGCTCTCGCTCTCGCTCTCGCTCTCGCTCTCGCTCTCGCTCTCGCTCTCGCCTCGCCGCTCTCGCTCTCGCTCTCGCTCTCGCTCTCGCTCTCGCTCTCTCTCGCTCTCTCTCTCTCTCTCTCTTGCTCTCTCTCTCCTCTCTCTCTCTCTCTCTCTCTCTCTCTCTCTCTCTCTCTCTCTCTCTCTCTCTCTCTCTCTCTCTCTCTCTCTCTCTCTCTCTCTCTCTCTCTCTCTCTCTCTCTCTCTCTCTCTCTCTCTCTCTCTCTCTCTCTCTCTCTCTCTCTCTCTCTCTCTCTCTCTCTCTCTCTCTCTCTCTCTCTCTCTCTCTCTCTCTCTCTCTCTCTCTCTCTCTCTCTCTCTCTCTCTCTCTCTCTCTCCACCTGTCTCTCTCTCCACCTGTCTCTCTCTCCACCTGTCTCTCTCTCCACCTGTCTCTCTCTCCACCTGTCTCTCTCCATCTATCTGTCTTTCCATTTGTTTCTCCACCTATCTGTCTCTCCACCTGTTTGTCTCTCCATTTGTGACCTGTTCTAACGAAATGAGTCACATGTCAAAAAAAAAAAATTGAGTTAGTAATACTATCGGAAACAATATTTATTAACCTTTCCAACGGTGCAAAAATTATGGAGCTCGCTCACGCACAGCCAAAGTTATTCGACACCTGAACACGCCCGGGGCAGAAAGCTTCAAACTGAGAAAATCGCATTTGAAGTTCGCGTTCACACAAGTACATGATCAAGTGCGTTGTCATTCCTAATTCAGCTGTTTTGCTTCTATTTCACCTTTTGATGTATTCTAAACCCCCTCCCAAGTCGCGCTTATTGTCGAAGATATGTCTTGCAAGTTGTTTATTATGGTTATCACAACATAATCCGAGTATTTACGCAGTGTTTCGTTGCGGCGATCCAATCGATTCTACTTGTTTGTGGCTAGCGAGTGCACACTGCGCATGCGTTCGCAGCTTTAAGCCAATCAGGGGACCGCTATCAGCTGTGCCTGACAACTGGTGATGTTTCTTTTACGAATAGGTCTCTCAGTTAAACGTTATGGCTAAAATTGACGTTATTGGGGATTTCCTCTAGCAGATTCAGACAGTGGACATGCTGGGCTTTACCATAGTACCAAATATGCCCGCCATGCGGCAAGGGAAATTCCGAAGAATGCTACTCGAACAAGTGCGATTTATCGGTTTTGTTTTACGAAATTGATGCGTGAAATGTTACGTAGCCTTTCTAAAAAGGTAGTAAAATGTACTAAATAGTAATATAAATGGCAAATAGGCATTGACAGTTGATAGAAAAGACATTAAAGTGTGCTTTGGTGACGAAAAGTCAAAATCGGTAAATATCGCTGTGTAATGTTTATATTTTCTCTAAATCAAGTTTGCTGACATGTGACTCATTTCGTTAGAACAGGTCACATTTGTGTCACCACCTGTCTGTCTCACCATTTGTCTCTCCACCTGTCTGTCTCTCCATTTGTCTCCACCTGTCTGTCTCTCCATTTATCTCTCCACCTATCTGTCTCTCCATTTGTCTCTCCACCTGTCTGTCTCTCCATTTGTCTCTCCAACTGTCTGTTTCTCCATTTGTCTCTCCACCTGTCTGTCTCTCCATTTGTCTCTCCAACTGTCTGTTTCTCTGTCTTTTTACAGGTTATGTAAAACACTCTCTCAGCCCACCTCTCCCATGCTTTCCCCACCTCCCCATCCCTACTGTCACCCCCTGCCCGAGTGCTCTTATATTCTCGCTGATTCTCTTGTAACACTAATTTTATTCAGTATGTTATCATTAATTAGAACTATTGATGTATGTTACAGACTTGCAATGCATGCTGGGAGCAAGTGTGACACCTGATGGCTTAGAGTGGCCTGCTCTGATGCACACCCTTGACACAATGGTTGACCAGGGTAGATCACTTGGTGCCCTGGCTATCCTCGCCCTCTCAATCCAAACACAAAACCAGGTTCGAGAAATAACAACTTAATCTATTTTAATTAGGCAGTGGCTATTTCCCCAAGAGTTAGGGTAATGTATTTCTCTCTGTCTCTTCTGCGTCACTACAGTGATAGATCGCTGATCAGTTGAGGAAATAGGTTGGAGAAATAGCCTTTTAATTAAATGTTGCTTTGAACGGGTCTGGAAGCTGAAAGCATGTGTCATCATAAGCACAATTATAATATTGATGCTCTGGAACTGTAGTCTAAAATATCTATTGTATGTATTGTATAAATTAATTGCAGTTAAGAAACCTTATTTGTTTTACAACTATATTTTTTTATTAGTTTACTGTTTATTATATAATAACAAAAATGTCCATTCATTATTATGTTCTTGTGGTCTTTGTTATAAGCCCTTAGGGGTGTCTAAAGGATCTCCATGGTTACATTTTTTCTACTCAATTGTACAATGCTTGTACATTTATTTGTATGTTGTGACCAAAATAAAGTTCATTTATTCATCCATTCATTCAAACTGCACTGTGCAAAATTGATTTCACCATTCATACAAACATATTCATATCCTGTCGACAATGTGCATAATATACAATACTTCACAGTTTCAGAAATAGTCTGTGTCTATCCTAAGGTACATGTAACCTAGAGAGTAGTATTGAGTTGAAGTGACTGTAACACGTCTGTTGTCTACATAGACTACATCCATTTTATATTGTTTTTATCATCAGCAGATAAACCGGCCTGAACTGACAGAGAAGTTGTCATCTGTATTGGCTCAGTTCCCAAGACTTCAGCGAGCATACTTCCCAGCACAGAACACTTCCTGTAATGTTCCTGCTGGTCCACCAGATGTCACTGTATATGGTCTGCTGCAGGTGGGTGAAATGGGACATGATATCTGTGTCAGTTGGCATGGTATATGGCACTGGTGTGGCATCTGTAAGGGTTGGCATTGGTATGTGATACGATATCTGTGTGTTGGTATGTAATGTAATGTATTTTTATATGAGTTGGCATGGTATGTGATGCAATATGTGTCAATTTGAATAGTATGTGACATGTTGTCTGTGAGTAGACATGGTATGTGATGTGATATATGTGAGTTGACGTGGTATGTGATGTGATATATCTGTGAGTTGACGTGGTATGTGATGTGATATATGTGAGTTGACGTGGTATGTGATGTGATATATCTGTGAGTTGACGTGGTATGTGATGTGATATCTGTGAGTTGATGTGGTATGTGATGTGATATCTGTGAGTTGACATGGTATGTGATGTGATATATGTGAGTTGACGTGGTATGTGATGTGATATATGTGAGTTGACATGGTATGTGATGTGATATATGTGAGTTGACGTGGTATGTGATGTGATATATGTGAGTTGACATGGTATGTGATGTGATATATGTGAGTTGACGTGGTATGTGATGTGATATATCTGTGAGTTGACGTGGTATGTGATGTGATATCTGTGAGTTGATGTGGTATGTGATGTGATATCTGTGAGTTGACATGGTATGTGATGTGATATATGTGAGTTGACGTGGTATGTGATGTGATATATCTTTTAGTTGACGTGGTATGTGATGTGATATATCTGTGAGTTGACATGGTATGTGATGTGATATCTGTGAGTTGACATGGTATGTGATGTGATATATGTGAGTTGACGTGGTATGTGATGTGATATATCTGTGAGTTGACGTGGTATGTGATGTGATATATCTGTGAGTTGACATGGTATGTGATGTGATATCTGTGAGTTGACATGGTATGTGATGTGATATCTGTGAGTTGACATGGTATGTGATGTGATATATGTGAGTTGACGTGGTATGTGATGTGATGTATGTGAGTTGACATGGTATGTGATGTGATATCTGTGAGTTGACATGGTATGTGATGTGATATCTGTGAGTTGACATGGTATGTGATGTGATATCTGTGAGTTGACATGGTATGTGATGTGATGTATGTGAGTTGACATAGTATGTGATGTGATATCTGTGAGTTGTATAAATATACAGTGGAAACTATTTCAGGGTAACACTGAGTTTGACTTGTCTCGGCTGTTTGGCTGGCAGAGCACCAACAGTCTGGCCACTGAAGGTAGGTTGATTGTCACACGTATTTCACTGGCTTGCTTGGGTCACTCAGGATGGACCCATAAAACCACTGGTTTTTTTCTCAAAATATGTGTTTGGACTATCAATTATAACTGGCCCAAGATGTGTGCCTAGTCTACAACAGATCTGTGAACGTCTATGGGGCTTTACACATTCATAAAACTAATTACATAATTTTTTGAACAGCAACAATAGGCTGTGTAGAGTCAAATTTAGTTTAGCCTGGATAACATGTCGCTGTCAGTGGAGTGCAGGTGATACATGCCCTCACATTTATGGTTGTGTGGTCAGAGATGTGGCCAATTGACAGGGCAGCAGATGGACACAGAACTTGTTCTGACCACAATAAAGAGTTCATTCACCAATACCTGACGGATGAGTACCCAATAGAAATGGCATTGTGCAGGTTGTTTAAATTTCTGTGATGATTTGTTTAGTGGTGAGTGAGTAGGAATTATATATTTGTGCTGCGTGGCATCAGAGCTGTCAAATTATGTCATATCAGTCGGTGGTTTTTTGCGAGTAGGTAGTATTAGGTTCAGGTGTCATTTTCAAATACAAATATATATGAACGTTTATTCAGAACATTGTACTCGGAACTCAGAACATTGTTAGCAATAATAATTACAATACAAACAGGCAAATTTAGCTATAATACTACAATATACAATGTTTGAAAGGGGTAAATTTGAAGTCAATGACTTAATATTTATTTAAATACTGGTTACAAATTCATATACAAAGTATAACATAGGCAAACATCTTCACATATAATATAGTTAAGAGAGATGGTCCACAACTAGATATTTCTTAAATAAAAGATTCTTGCGTTTTGATTGGTGATATGATACAGGCAAATCAGTGTCTGGTTTTAGCAGAAATTAAGGGGTGTCAGGTTAGAGATTGGATTGTGGAAAAAAGTATTAAAATTTCATGAATTTTGTACAGCGCATGTGTGAATGAAGGCTGATTAATGTCTGAAAATGTGATTACCCAAGTAGAATAAATGGCAGGCAATGAAGGAAGTGCTATAATGGCCGGCTATGGAGAAATTCCATTGTGGTCTTACATCAGTTGACAGGTTAAATAATTTTTTGAATAGGTACAAATATGTCATTGAATGGGTATTGGATGGATAAAAATTTGAGGAGTAAGAAAAGCTTATTTCATAGATTATTGCATAGATTATTATGTATTGCTGGACACACGTACATGCACACACATGCATGCACACACATGCACACACACACACATGCACACACACACACACTCACGCACACACACACACATGCACACACACACACACGCACATACACCACACCCCACCACACACACACACACACACACACACACACACACACACACACACACACACACACACACACACACACACACACACACACACACACACACACACATGTTTAGATCAGCTTCTATATTCAAACCCATGTGTATACCAGGAAATTTTTGGACTTGCAAAAATGTGATCCTGCATAAAGCTCTGGTTGTCAAATGGTGCTGAAAAGGAGGCGTGTACAAAATGTATAGTATGTACACTTAATAGAACAAATACAGCACTTGTTGCAACTGTTGTTTGTACAGAGTCACTGAAGGAGCTCCTACACTTCTCTCTCGAGTCACTCGTCTCGCGACACGCCCGGACCGACTCCCTCACCTTCATGTACTACCTGAAGCAGGGACGACCCAGCTTCGCATTTGGCACGTTTATTGCCTCTCACCTGAAGGCTGGCGCGAAGATGATCGGTGCTAAGCTGTAAGTACTACAAACACAGCTACATACTACAAACACAGCTACATATTACAAACACAGCTACGTACTACAAACACAGCTACGTACTACAAACACAGCTACATACTACAAACACAGCTACATCTACAAGCACAGCTACATACTACAAACACAGCTACATACTACAAACACAGCTACATACTACAAACACAGCTCCACTGCCTGCTGTGTGTTACTACGTCTCATTGGCTAGACAGGCAATGATAGAAGCCTATTTGAAGTGTTTGTTGAGGTTGTGTTGCTTCTGGGGCCAAGGGACAGGAACAGTAAATGGTACAACTAATCCTCACAAGCCAGGGCCGTTTGCCATGCGAACTAGCCTTGGCAAATCCCTTATGAGAAATGCGTGATTTTACCAAGTCGGGGTAGAGACGAGCTGGTACTAACGTAATCAGTCACAGTGACCCTCTGGCACGTGAGGATGGTACAACTGATATGAAGGGGTTCAGCCACTGTTTCAAATGAGTAATATTTTTACTTATTTCATGGGCAACTTACCTTTTTCCCTTTTTGAAATTTCAGCTGCTTTTTGCAGTCTTCCTCATGTGTATACCACTAGATGGCGACACAGTAGTCATTCCATGTAAACTCAGTCACAGGATAACGGATTCAACAAACTTCCTCCACAAAGTTTCAGTTTCCAGTACAAAGTCAGTATTGGTTGGACAAATGCACCAAGAAGGAAAGGAGAATTGCAAGATTAGAAAGATAAAACGTCACGTTATGACAAAATGTCATTAGTTTTCTGCTGACTTAATGCTGACAGAGACACAAATTCCCGAATTCACTCAGCAACCAAGAAGTTCCTATTTCTGATCTTTGTTTCACCTCTAGGAAGAAAATCTATGTTTTAGCATGTGTTATGTGTTTTTTGCTACATATTACATTAATTTTGCAATATTTTATTGTGTAATATTTCCCCACTTGTAGCATACACGCGGCCTGCGTGAAGTGTCACTGGCTGGCCTTGAAGTATTTCCAACAGTCACACATCGGGGCAGCTTGTGTTGCCTTTGCCGAGATGCTTGGCCATGACTCAGCTGTCATGCGCGTCCATCTGGAGGCAGCCAATGAGATCTACACACATCGGTGCAGCTGTGAGGCCCCCACAGACATTGAGCAGAGGAAGGACGCAGAGAAACTGATTCAGCAGCAAACAGGTGCAGATGACAGAGGCAGTGTGGGAACAGATGACAGAGGCAGTGTGGGAACAGATGACAGAGGCAGTGTGGGAGTGATAATAATGTAATAAAACAGTGATTCAGCATTACCAGGTACCAGATTATTTTTATTTACACTGGTCCTGTTTAATAATTGTTTTGTATTAGCGGTGGGATTGTTGCATGTTCTTATTTAACGCAGTACCCAATCCTTAGGACTGCTCAAAGTTCTTTACTCTTCTCTCTGTGGCAGACCTGTTCAATCAGACACCATCTCAGCTTCTTAGTGAAACATCCAGCCATGCTGCAAATAATGCACGAAGACAAATATCCACCACTGTCTACAGCCAGGTATTCATTCATACAGCTGAGTGAACTGGAGCAATGTAGAGTGAAAAAACTTGCGTGTGGTTTGACATGGCAGCTCAGGATACAAACTCACGGTCTCGTTGACAGTTTGAAACTCTTGCAACTGCACCACTGTGCTACTTCTAGTATATAATAAATATATCTGTCTTGTTTCTTCTCTTCACTGACATGTCTCTGTCTTACTCTCTCAGGCCATGATTATGACTGTTCACTGGAATCGTACATAAGAAGTTGTACAAGATAAAAATACTCATTATGGCAAAATGTCATTAGTTTTCTGCTGACTTAATGCTGACAGACAACACGAATTCCCGAATTCACTCAGCTACCGAGAAGTTCCTATTTCCGATCTTTGTTTCGACTGTAGGAAGAACATGTAGATGAGAACTACATCATGCTTTAGCATATTATGTGTTTTTTGTTACACATTATGTTACTTTTGCAATATTTTTGTGTGTAATGTTGTTCCACTTGTAGCATACATGCAGCGTGCAAGAATTTGAATAGATGTAAGCAATAATTTGAGACGGAATTGACGAGTCCGACGTGATATGTGTCAAGTGAAATGTTTATTTGTCTTCAGCCAGTCTCTTACAAGGCTGTGTGCGGCACCGCAGAAAGTCCATCGAAAATGCTCTGGAGCAACTGAAAGCTGCCACCAGGTGGCAGCTTGAGAAGCACCGAATAAACTGGTGAGTAACCAACAGGAACATATGCATGCTCAGACCAACAACACTCGCATGTGCATGTCTATGCATACACACACAGTCACACAAAGTCTTCTTGAATGTACTGCTAAAAATGACATTTCACTAGACTGTAGTTTGTAATGTCATTGTGTGCTAAAGTTTTAAATATGTTAATAAAATAAATATGACAAATAAATAAATACAATTAATAGTACATTAAGTGTCACTATCCTGCTGTTTGCTATATTATGTGGGCTAAAATAATAAATAAGTTAATAAAAGAAATAGGGTAGATATATTAATAAAATGTGCATTAAATTTCACTGTCTTGCAGTGTAAAAAAGACATCACTATGGGCTAAAATAATAAATAAGTTAATAAAATAAAAATAATAAATAGATAAATAAAATGAATAGTACATTATATAAAAATAAGCATACAGTTCACGATTAATACTAAAACGGACTACTATGATGTCAGTGACTGAATGTATGCTCGCATGAATGCATGCATACACAATGTGAGTGCATGCATGTCGGCACGCACAGAACACAACAATGAGCAGTTAAGACATTGTGAGATATAAGGTAAACTGATTGTAAAATATTTATTAATAATATTTTATAAACACTGTTGCAGCGACACCTTGGCGGCTGGCCAGAAGTGGCTCTTGCCACTTGTCTTCTGCAAGTGCCACCAGATGGCGTGGCCTACTGACTTCCTGTGCGACTGCGCACAGCGAGACGACTGGCTCATGTTCCTTACATACGCCCAGCTCTACCAGTTCCCCACAACTCAGGTGAGTCGCCTACTCAAATTGTTGATCCCGTCCATTAATGTGAATATTAATCTGTAATTATTATCAGTAATGTTGTGTTTTGCTATTGTCATCAATGTTGTGTTTTGTCGTTATCATTAATGTTGTGTTTTGTAATTATCATGAATGTTGTGTTTTGTCATTATCATTAATGTTGTGTTTTGTCATTATCGTTGTCATTAATGTTATCTTGTTAGCCACACATCTCTGGGGAACATCCAGCCATGTTGAAAATAATGTGTGACAACTGTCTGCACGCAATTATCTCCTACTGTCTAGAGTTGAATAACTGATGTAATGATCAAAACGGCACACATTTCAAACCCGGGTTCTCTCAGTTGAGAGCCCCTATTCTCAAGCCTTGGAGCCACTCACAAGCCAGAGGTCGTTGTGCTGCCCTACTGTACCCCTGGCTGATCATCTCTGCAAACCTTGGGAGTGACCGATAAAATTACAGCAATTGACTTCTTGTAGATGACAGAGGTTGTGTACCTTTGAATGAGCCACCATCTGCTGTTGCAGTTGAGAGAAATCCTGCCCAAATTTGCGAGTGCTCACATCAGAGAACACCTGCTGTATGTGCTGGACAATGTACCAGTGGACAGTGGTCAGCAACCAAAGCCTGAGAGGCAGACCCGAGATGTCAGGGCTCAGTTGTACTCAAGGATTGGGGTCACAAACGCCGTCACTTCGTCAACGTCTCACAGTGAGTACTGTTATTGTCAACGTCTCACAGTGAGTACTGTTATTGTCAACGTCTCACAGTGAGTACTGTTATTGTCAACGTCTCACAGTGAGTACTGTTATTGTCAACGTCTCACAGTGAGTACTGTTATTGTCAACGTCTCACAGTGAGTACTGTTATTGTCAACGTCTCACAGTGAGTACTGTTATTGTCAACATCTCCCAGTGAGTACTGTTATTGTCAACGTCTCACAGTGAGTACTGTTATTGTCAACGTCTCACAGTGAGTACTGTTATTGTCAACGTCTCACAGTGAGTACTGTTATTGTCAACGTCTCACAGTGAGTACTGTTATTGTCAACGTCTCACAGTGAGTACTGTTATTGTCAACGTCTCACAGTGAGTACTGTTATTTTCAATGTCTCACAGTGAGTACTGTTATTGTCAACGTCTCACAGTGAGTACTGTTATTGTTAACGTCTCACAGTGAGTACTGTTATTGTCAACTTCTCACAGTGAGTACTGTTATTTTCAATGTCTCACAGTGAGTACTGTTATTGTCAACGTCTCACAGTGAGTACTGTTATTGTTAACGTCTCACAGTGAGTACTGTTATTGTTAACGTCTCGCAGTGAGTACTGTTATTGTCAACGTCTCACAGTGAGTACTGTTATTTTCAATGTCTCACAGTGAGTACTGTTATTGTCAACGTCTCACAGTGAGTACTGTTATTGTTAACGTCTCACAGTGAGTACTGTTATTGTCAACGTCTCACAGTGAGTACTGTTATTGTCAACGTCTCACAGTGAGTACTGTTATTGTCAACGTCTCACAGTGAGTACTGTTATTGTCAACGTCTCACAGTGAGTACTGTTATTGTCAACGTCTCACAGTGAGTACTGTTATTGTCAACGTCTCACAGTGAGTACTGTTATTTCAACGTCTCACAGTGAGTACTGTTATTGTCAACGTCTCACAGTGAGTACTGTTATTGTTAACGTCTCATAGTGAGTACTGCTGTTATTGTATTGTTGTTGTTAATATGGATTTATATAAAATATCAGATTTGTATAAATGTAATACCGAATATATGAAAATAGTAATAAATAAAATCATTTCAAATCTATCATTTTCTGAAAATATAAGAATTGCTCGGTAATAATATTAGTCATTGTTCCCGTTCATATGTTTTAAAACTATATAATTATAATTATGTGCAGTCATGTCTTTTTATCCACACCTTTGGTTCCAATGTTTTTGGTAGGATCAATTAAACATGTGGATTAACAAGACACCTTATAAAATGATATATGGTAACATGATACATGGCAACATGATCCATGGCAACATGATATAGGCAACATTTGTACATGGCAATCATGATATATGGCAAAAATGATACATGGCAACATGATACATGTATACATGATACATGGTAACATGATACATGGCAACATGATACATGGCAACATGATACTACAGCAACATGATACATGGTAACATGATACATGGTAACATGATACATGGCAACATGATACATGGTAACATGATACATGGTAACATGATACATGGCAACATGATACATGGCAACATGATACATGGCAACATGATACATGGCAACATGATACATGGTAACATGATACATGGCAACATGATACATGGCAACATGATACATGGTAACATGATACATGGTAACATGATACATGGTAACATGATACATGGCAACATGATACATGGTAACATGATACATGGTAACATGATCATGGAACATGATACATGGCAACATGATACATGGTAACAGGGAAATACATGGAACATGATACATGGTAACATGATACATGGTAACATGATACATGGTAACATGATACATGGTAACATGATACATGGCAACATGATACATGGCAACATGATACATGGTAATATGATACATGGTAACATGATACATGGTAACATGATACATGGCAACATGCAAACATGATACAACAGCAAACATGATACATGGTAACATGATACATGGTAACATATATACATATAATAAATACATATATTTTATTATACATTCACGTTTGATTATCTGGTCTTTGATAATCCATTTGTTTTGTGATCTCAAAACAAACGATATATAGACAAAATATAAAGATATATATATCTTATAGATTGTGTGTGTATATATATATATATCTTTATATTTGTCTATATATCATATATCATTATATATATATATATATATATATATATATATATATATATATATATATATATATATATATATATAAGGTTAAATGCGCATAGGAGACCAGTGCATTACGACCGCCTACAGGAGACCGGCCGTATATTTTTATGTAACTGATTTTCCAATTATGTCTAATTGGAACATTGTCTGTAATACAAATACACACCACATACTACAACATTGTTATGATATTGTAATAAATGACATATAACATATATAAAAAAAAATCAATCTCCGCTAACAAGGATCATCATTAAATAAAATGCATTACCACAGGTAGTTATGCAATCACACATCAAAACTTTAAGGAGACCGACCGGTCTCCTTAAAACAGCAGTCTCCCGTACGTGGTGCTATATGCATAACTACTCTCCTGTACGGAGTTTAACCTATAATATATATATATATATATATATATATATATATATATATATATACACATACATACATACATTATATATATATATATATATATATATAATATATATTTATATATTATGTGTTGACAAACAGCTGTATGCTGTGTATGAGTTTGTTGTGCTGCTGTTAAATGCTGTTAGAATGTTGCGGCTGTTCACAGAATACCCCAGTTTTATACAGCCAGAGCTGGCTCCCTGTTCATGATGTGTCCTTGTTGAGAGGTCTCATTGTGGATGTAGACGCGTCAAGCAGCAGTGAAGATGCTGAGAATGAGGAGGAGGATCGGGAAGAAGAGGAGGGAGAGGAGGCTGAGATGTTGATTCCCATCAGTGAGCAAGGTATGTGAGTTCATTTCATCATTATACATGGTAGAGTGGATGTGTGTGAATAAAGTGGCATGTACATTTTACATCACTGTTAGATAAGATGGTTAGTTAGTGTCACTGTCACTGCACGTACCTGTCTCACTTGGTGTGTCCTCAGGTCTGCTGCCCAAAGTAGAGTTCTGTGACCTGTTTGAGCTGCTGTTTGCGTGTGACGCCCTGTCACTGCCCTGGAGGAGCCTGTGTTCCTACGCCGTCCACCTCCGTAACCCTGTCCTGGCCGTTCTCGCGGCGTGCTACGACGACCACAGCTCCATCTGGTGTCTGTGCAGCTGGCTCGAGGCATCCTTGTCCGAGGATAATGTCAGTGCAGATCGGTCAGCGAAGGAGTGGACACTAGATGCTCTGACCGAGTTGGTGCGAGTGATGCTGGTCAGCGATAGTGTGTCTCTCCTACACACGGCCTTCACCATATTCCAGCCAGTGAGTAGTTGATGCTAGTCTCTCCTATACACGGCCTTCACCATATTCCAGCCAGTGAGTAGTTGATGCTAGTCTCTCCTACACACGGCCTTCACCATATTCCAGCCAGTGAGTAGTTGATGCTAGTCTCTCCTACACACGGCCTTCACCATATTCCAGCCAGTGAGTAGTTGATGCTAGTCTCTCCTACACACGGCCTTCACCATATTCCAGCCAGTGAGTAGTTGATGCTAGTCTCTCCTATACACGGCCTTCACCATATTCCAGCCAGTGAGTAGTTGATGCTAGTCTCTCCTATACACGGCCTTCACCATATTCCAGCCAGTGAGTAGTTGATGCTAGTCTCTCCTACACACGGCCTTCACCATATTCCAGCCAGTGAGTAGCTAATGCTAGTCTCTCCTACACACGGCCTTCACCATATTCCAGCCAGTGAGTAGTTGATGCTAGTCTCTCCTACACACGGCCTTCACCATATTCCAGCCAGTGAGTAGTTGATGCTAGTCTCTCCTACACACGGCCTTCACCATATTCCAGCCAGTGAGTAGCTAATGCTAGTCTCTCCTACACACGGCCTTCACCATATTCCAGCCAGTGAGTAGTTGATGCTAGTCTCTCCTATACACGGCCTTCACCATATTCCAGCCAGTGAGTAGCTGATGCTAGTCTCTCCAACACACGGCCTTCACCATATTCTAGCCAGTGAGTAGCTAATGCTAGTCTCTCCAAAATACGGCCTTCACCATATTCCAGCCAATGAGTAGTTGATGCTAGTCTCTCCTATACACGGCCTTCACCATATTCCAGCCAGTGAGTAGTTGATGCTAGTCTCTCCTACACACGGCCTTCACCATATTCCAGCCAGTGAGTAGTTGATGCTAGTCTCTCCTACACACGGCCTTCACCATATTCCAGCCAGTGAGTAGTTGATGCTAGTCTCTCCTACACACGGCCTTCACCATATTCCAGCCAGTGAGTAGTTGATGCTAGTCTCTCCTACACACGGCCTTCACCATATTCCAGCCAGTGAGTAGTTGATGCTAGTCTCTCCTACACACGGCCTTCACCATATTCCAGCCAGTGAGTAGTTGATGCTAGTCTCTCCTACACACGGCCTTCACCATATTCCAGCCAGTGAGTAGTTGATGCTAGTCTCTCCTATACACGGCCTTCACCATATTCCAGCCAGTGAGTAGTTGATGCTAGTCTCTCCTACACACGGCCTTCACCATATTCCAGCCAGTGAGTAGTTGATGCTAGTCTCTCCTACACACGGCCTTCACCATATTCCAGCCAGTGAGTAGTTGATGCTAGTCTCTCCTACACACGGCCTTCACCATATTCCAGCCAGTGAGTAGTTGATGCTAGTCTCTCCTACTCACGGCCTTCACCATATTCCAGCCAGTGAGTAGTTGATGCTAGTCTCTCCTACACACGGCCTTCACCATATTCCAGCCAGTGAGTAGTTGATGCTAGTCTCTCCTACTCACGGCCTTCACCATATTCCAGCCAATGAGTAGTTGATGCTAGTCTCTCCTACACATGGCCTTCACCATATTCCAGCCAATGAGTAGTTGATGCTAGTCTCTCCTACACACGGCCTTCACCATATTCCAGCCAATGAGTAGTTGATGCTAGTCTCTCCTACACACGGCCTTCACCATATTCCAGCCAATGAGTAGTTGATGCTAGTCTCTCCTACACATGGCCTTGTGTCTGTTGTGCTAGTTTTGTGTGTGTGTGTGTGTGTGTGTGTGTGTGTGTGTGTGTGTGTGTGTGTGTGTGTGTGTGTGTGTGTGTCTGTCTGTGTGTGTGTGTGTGTCTGTGTGTGCTGTGTTGTGTGTGTGTGCTGGCTGTCTGCATGTTCACATGTGTGTGTGTGTGTGCATGTGCGTGCATGCGTGTGTGTGCATCCATGCGTGTGCATGTGTGTGCGTGCATGCGTGTGTGTGCATCCATGCGTGTGCATGTGTGCGTGCATGCGTGTGTGTGCATCCATGCGTGTGCATGTGTGCGTGCATGCGTGTGTGTGCATCCATGCGTGTGCATGTGTGCATGCATGCGTGTGTGTGCAGCCATGCGTGTGCATGTGTGCGTGCATGCGTGTGTGTGCATGCGTGTGCATGTTGCGTGCATGCGTGTGTGTGCATCAAGGTGTGTGCGTGCATGCATGCGTGTGTGTATTCTATACATGTGCTCAGTAGCCATACATCTTACTTATGTGAATCTTAAGTACTGCCTTTACTCGTGCACTTATAGAACAGTTCACAACCAGACATGAGATTGACTCGCTGTATGTGTCAGAATTGTCTGTTTCTTGTAGACGTGTCAGTTGCTGAGTTTCCTGGAGTTCTACCTGTGCTTCACGCAGCATGTCTCCGAGGAGAAATGTCTGGCACATTTGGTGAACTTTAAGAATGCCTTTGAACAGGTACAGTGAGGCTTCTATCAGTGGAAATGAGGGAAATGGTCAGGTCTGCATGTAGCACCCTCACTGTAATGTAACGCTACAGTGACAGTCTGGTGAAAATAAATGCTTACACACTACTCATGGACATATTAATAGAGTGGTAGTTTTATTTATTAGCCTTTTGCCTGTTAGGTGCTTGTATGCCGTATATACATTTTAATGAATGACTGGTGTTCTCTCTTGTTTAGGCTGATCAGTGATGATGATGACATAAACATAAAGCAAGCTCTAAGCAAGACACAGTTGCTCTATATGTAGTCCTGTCAATGGTTTGTGGTGTTGTGTTTCTTATGTGACATGTATTGCATTCAGTAAAGTCATGAACTGATTATGCCATGCCCTCTATCGAGGAATGTCTCTTTTTCGTGGATCTGTCTACTTCCAGACGGTCAAGACCCTCGAATTGTCTCACGGTAGTAGATGATCATGGTGGGAATCTCACAGTTCGTGTGCAGATGACGAGGCCTTGTCATCTGCTTGTATGGCACTCAATTTTAATGCTTGAGGCATATGTTTTACATTGTTTTTTCTCGTCATCTATGGGACAGACCATCACTGGTCACTTCACCTTAGTGTGACTCATTTGGCTATTTCTTGTTCTGTCAAGTGTCACAACTGCTTTATCTGTTGGTGGACATATCTATGACAGTGAACCTAGGAAGTCAGTAGAGGACTCAGTGTTGACCTGTCATCTGTGTTGTAGACGTGTCACAGTGATTGTGACAGTCACGATGACGGTGTGCCCTTGAGGTGGATTGAGGAGACAGTGGTGACCATCATGAGTCACTCTCTGCGTGACATGACATGGGACTCGGCTGACAGACTTTTGACACTGCTGAACCAGGTTGACGTCACAGCGTCGTTCTCAGTGCCAGGTATGTCACTCGTCACAGTTGTATTTATAACTATTTCTAGAATTTCATATAATTTAGCGAACAAATGTAAAGGTGAATTTATATAGCACAGTATCCAGTCCTCAGGACTGCTCAAAGCACTTTACATTTTATTTCCTCGCAGACTTGTTTAGTCGAACACCATCTTGACTGTATGGGGAATCATTCAGCCACACCGCAATCAATGTGCAAAGATTATCCCTACACAAACACCAACCACTGCATATAGCCAGGTACATTTAGCTGAGACTGCTGCATTAAGAGAAGCTACATCGGATGAATAAACTTGTCAGAGATTTGAAGCAGCATCATAGAATCAAACCCAGGTTTTCTTGGTTGATAGTTCAATGCTCTAGCCACTGTGTGTTCCAGTAGTGTGTCACCTGTCACCTGTGTGTTCCAGTAGTTTGTCACCTGTCACCTGTGTGTTCCAGTAGTTTGTCACCTGTCACCTGTGTGTTCCTGTAGTTTGTCACCTGTCACCTGTGTGTTCCAGTAGTTTGTCACCTGTGTGTTCCGTAGTTTGTCACCTGTCACCTGTTGTTCCGTAGTTTGTCACCTGTGTGTTCCGTAGTTTGTCACCTGTCACCTGTGTGTTCCGTAGTTTGTCACCTGTCACCTGTATGTGTGTTTCACCTGTCACCTGTGTGTTCCGTAGTTTGTCACCTGTCACCTGTGTTTTTTCCAGTAGTTTGTCACCTGTCACCTGTGTGTTCCGTAGTTTGTCACCTGTCACCTGTGTGTTCCAGTAGTTTGTCATACCTGTGTGTTCCAGTAGTTTGTCACCTGTCACCTGTGTGTTCCGTAGTTTGTCACCTGTATGTTCCTGTAGTTTGTCACCTGTCACCTGTGTGTTCCAGTAGTTTGTCACCTGTGTGTTCCAGTAGTTTGTCACCTGTCACCTGTGTGTTCCAGTAGTTTGTCACCTGTGTGTTCCAGTAGTTTGTCACCTGTCACCTGTGTGTTCCAGTAGTTTGTCACCTGTCACCTGTGTGTTCCAGTAGTTTGTCACCTGTCACCTGTGTGTTCCAGTAGTTTGTCACCTGTCACCTGTGTGTTCCAGTAGTTTGTCACCTGTCACCTGTGTGTTCCAGTAGTTTGTCACCTGTCACCTGTGTGTTCCAGTAGTTTGTCACCTGTCACCTGTGTGTTCCAGTAGTTTGTCACATGTCACCTGTGTGTTCCAGTAGTTTGTCACCTGTCACCTGTGTGTTCCAGTAGTTTGTCACCTGTCACCTGTGTGTTCCAGTAGTTTGTCACCTGTGTGTTCCAGTAGTTTGTCACCTGTCACCTGTGTGTTCCAGTAGTTTGTCATCACCTGTGTGTTCCAGTAGTTTGTCACCTGTCACCTGTGTGTTCCAGTAGTTTGTCACCGTCACCTGTGTAGTTCCAGTAGTTTGTCAGCACTGTGTGTTCCAGTAGTTTGTCACCTGTCACCTGGTGTTCCAGTAGTTTGTCACATGTCACCTGTGTGTTCCATAGTTTGTCACTGTCACCTGTGTGTTCCAGTAGTTTGTCATGACCTCCTATTTTCATCTGTGTGTTCCAGTAGTTTGTCACCTGTCACCTGTGTGTTCCAGTAGTTTGTCACTGTCACCTGTGTGTTCCAGTAGTTTGTCACCTGTCACCTGTGTGTTCCAGTAGTTTGTCACCTGTCACCTGTGTGTTCCAGTAGTTTGTCACTGTCACTGTTGTTCCAGTAGTTTGTCACCTGTCACCTGTGTGTTCCAGTAGTTTGTCACCTGTCACCTGTGTGTTCCAGTAGTTTGTCACCTGTCACCTGTGTGTTCCAGTAGTTTGTCACCTGTCACCTGTGTGTTCCAATAGTTTGTCACCTGTGTGTTCCAGTAGTTTGTCACCTGTCACCTGTGTGTTCCAGTAGTTTGTCACCTGTCACCTGTGTGTTCAATAGTTTGTCCCTGTGTGTTCCAGTAGTTTGTCACCTGTCACCTGTGTGTTCCAGTAGTCCTCCGGTGTCAAAGCCTGTCACCTGTGTGTTCCAGTAGTTTGTCACCTGTCACCTGTGTGTTCCAATAGTTTGTCACCTGTCACTGTGTTCCAGTAGTTTGTCACCTGTCACCTGTGTGTTCCAGTAGTTTGTCACCTGTCACCTGTGTGTTCCAATAGTTTGTCACCTGTGTGTTCCAGTAGTTTGTCACCTGTCACCTGTGTGTTCCAGTAGTTTGTCACCTGTCACCTGTGTGTTCCAGTAGTTTGTCACCTGTCACCTGTGTGTTCCAGTAGTTTGTCACCTGTCACCTGTGTGTTCCAGTAGTTTGTCACCTGTCACCTGTGTGTTCCAGTAGTTTGTCACCTGTCACCTGTGTGTTCCAGTAGTTTGTCACCTGTCACCTGTGTGTTCCAGTAGTTTGTCACCTGTCACCTGTGTGTTCCAGTAGTTTGTCACCTGTGTGTTCCAGTAGTTTGTCACCTGTCACCTGTGTGTTCCAGTAGTTTGTCACCTGTCACCTGTGTGTTCCAGTAGTTTGTCACCTGTGTGTTCCAGTAGTTTGTCACATGTCACCTGTGTGTTCCAGTAGTTTGTCACCTGTCACCTGTGTGTTCCAGTAGTTTGTCACCTGTCACCTGTGTGTTTTTCCAGTAGTTTGTCACCTGTCATCTGTGTGTTCCAGTAGTTTGTCACCTGTCACCTGTGTGTTCCTGTAGTTTGTCACCTGTGTGTTCCAGTAGTTTGTCACCTGTCACCTGTGTGTTCCAGTAGTTTGTCACCTGTCACCTGTGTGTTCCAGTAGTTTGTCACCTGTGTGTTCCAGTAGTTTGTCACCTGTCACCTGTGTGTTCCAGTAGTTTGTCACCTGTCACCTGTGTTTTCCCTCATTTTTAGTTTTGTCACCTGTCACCTGTGTGTTCCAGTAGTTTGTCACCTGTCACCTGTGTTCGTTTGCAGTAGTTTTGTCACCTGTCACCTGTGTGTTCCAAGTAGTTTGTCACCTGTCACCTGTGTGTTCCAGTAGTTTGTCACCTTTTTAAAACCCTGTGTGTTCCAGTAGTTTGTCACCTGTCACCTGTGTGTTCCAGTAGTTTGTCACCTGTCACCTGTGTGTTCCAGTAGTTTGTCACTGCCCTGTTCCAGTAGTTTGTCACCTGTGTGTTCCAGTAGTTTGTCACCTGTCACCTGTGTGTTCCTGTAGTTTGTCACCTGTGTGTTCCAGTAGTTTGTCACATGTCACCTGTGTGTTCCAGTAGTTTGTCACCTGTCACCTGTGTGTTCCTGTAGTTTGTCACCTGTGTGTTCCAGTAGTTTGTCACATGTCATCTGTGTGTTCCAGTAGTTTGTCACCTGTCACCTGTGTGTTCCAGTAGTTTGTCACCTGTGTGTTCCAGTAGTTTGTCACCTGTCACCTGTGTGTTCCAGTAGTTTGTCACCTGTCACCTGTGTGTTCCAATAGTTTGTCACCTGTGTGTTCCAGTAGTTTGTCACCTGTCACCTGTGTGTTCCAGTAGTTTGTCACCTGTCACCTGTGTGTTCCAGTAGTTTGTCACCTGTCACCTGTGTGTTCCAGTAGTTGTCACCTGTCACCTGTGTGTTCCAGTAGTTTGTCACCTGTCACCTGTGTGTTCCAGTAGTTTGTCACCTGTCACCTGTGTGTTCCAGTAGTTTGTCACCTGTCACCTGTGTGTTCCTGTAGTTTGTCACCTGTCACCTGTGTGTTCCAGTAGTTTGTCACCTGTGTGTTCCTGTAGTTTGTCACCTGTCACCTGTGTGTTCCTGTAGTTTGTCACCTGTCACCTGTGTGTTCCAGTAGTTTGTCACCTGTCACCTGTGTGTTCCTGTAGTTTGTCACCTGTCACCTGTGTGTTCCTGTAGTTTGTCACCTGTGTGTTCCAGTAGTTTGTCACCTGTCACCTGTGTGTTCCTATTTTAGTTTTTTTTTCACCTGTCACCTGTGTGTTCCAGTAGTTTGTCACCTGTCACCTGTGTGTTCCAGTAGTTTGTCACCTGTCACCTGTGTGTTCCAGTAGTTTGTCACCTGTCACCTGTGTGTTCCAGTAGTTTGTCACCTGTCACCTGTGTGTTCCAGTAGTTTGTCACCTGTCACCTGTGTGTTCCAGTAGTTTGTCACATGTCACCTGTGTGTTCCAGTAGTTTGTCACATGTCACCTGTGTGTTCCAGTAGTTTGTCACCTGTCACCTGTGTGTTCCAGTAGTTTGTCACATGTCACCTGTGTGTTCCAGTAGTTTGTCACATGTCACCTGTGTGTTCCAGTAGTTTGTCACCTGTCACCTGTGTGTTCCTGTAGTTTGTCATCTGTGTGTTCCAGTAGTTTGTCACATGTCACCTGTGTGTTCCAGTAGTTTGTCACCTGTCACCTGTGTGTTCCTGTAGTTTGTCACCTGTGTGTTCCAGTAGTTTGTCACATGTCACCTGTGTGTTCCAGTAGTTTGTCACCTGTCACCTGTGTGTTCCAGTTGTCACCTGTGTGTTCAGTAGTTTGTCACCTGTCACCTGTGTGTTCCAGTAGTTTGTCACCTGTCACCTGTGTGTTCCAATAGTTTGTCACCTGTGTGTTCCAGTAGTTTGTCACCTGTCACCTGTGTGTTCCAGTAGTTTGTCACCTGTCACCTGTGTGTTCCAATAGTTTGTCACCTGTGTGTTCCAGTAGTTTGTCACCTGTCACCTGTGTGTTCCAGTAGTTTGTCACCTGTCACCTGTGTGTTCCAATAGTTTGTCACCTGTCACCTGTGTGTTCCAGTAGTTTGTCACCTGTCACCTGTGTGTTCCAATAGTTTGTCACCTGTGTGTTCCAGTAGTTTGTCACCTGTCACCTGTGTGTTCCAGTAGTTTGTCACCTGTCACCTGTGTGTTCCAATAGTTTGTCACCTGTGTGTTCCAGTAGTTTGTCACCTGTCACCTGTGTGTTCCAGTAGTTTGTCACCTGTCACCTGTGTGTTCCAGTAGTTTGTCACCTGTCACCTGTGTGTTCCAGTAGTTTGTCACCTGTCACCTGTGTGTTCCAGTAGTTTGTCACCTGTCACCTGTGTGTTCCAGTAGTTTGTCACCTGTCACCTGTGTGTTCCAGTAGTTTGTCACCTGTCACCTGTGTGTTCCAGTAGTTTGTCACCTGTCACCTGTGTGTTCCAGTAGTTTGTCACCTGTCACTGTGTGTTCCAGTAGTTTGTCACATGTCACCTGTGTGTTCCAGTAGTTTGTCACCTGTCACCTGTGTGTTCCAGTAGTTTGTCACCTGTCACCTGTGTGTTCCAGTAGTTTGTCACATGTCACCTGTGTGTTCCAGTAGTTTGTCACATGTCACCTGTGTGTTCCAGTAGTTTGTCACCTGTCACCTGTGTGTTCCTGTAGTTTGTCATCTGTGTGTTCCAGTAGTTTGTCACATGTCACCTGTGTGTTCCAGTAGTTTGTCACCTGTCACCTGTGTGTTCCTGTAGTTTGTCACCTGTGTGTTCCAGTAGTTTGTCACATGTCACCTGTGTGTTCCAGTAGTTTGTCACCTGTCACCTGTGTGTTCCAGTAGTTTGTCACCTGTGTGTTCCAGTAGTTTGTCACCTGTCATCTGTGTGTTCCAGTAGTTTGTCACCTGTCACCTGTGTGTTCCAATAGTTTGTCACCTGTGTGTTCCAGTAGTTTGTCACCTGTCACCTGTGTGTTCCAGTAGTTTGTCACCTGTCACCTGTGTGTTCCAATAGTTTGTCACCTGTGTGTTCCAGTAGTTTGTCACCTGTCACCTGTGTGTTCCAATAGTTTGTCACCTGTCACCTGTGTGTTCCAGTAGTTTGTCACCTGTCACCTGTGTGTTCCAATAGTTTGTCACCTGTGTGTTCCAGTAGTTTGTCACCTTTTGTGTTTCCAGTAGTTTGTCACCTGTCACCTGTGTGTTCCAGTAGTTTGTCACCTGTCACCTGTGTGTTCCAGTAGTTTTGTCACCTGTGTGTTCCAGTAGTTTGTCACCTGTCACCTGTGTGTTCCTGTAGTTTGTCATCTGTGTGTTCCAGTAGTTTGTCACATGTCATCTGTGTGTTCCAGTAGTTTGTCACCTGTCACCTGTGTGTTCCTGTAGTTTGTCACCTGTGTGTTCCAGTAGTTTGTCACATGTCACCTGTGTGTTCCAGTAGTTTGTCACCTGTCACCTGTGTGTTCCAGTAGTTTGTCACCTGTGTGTTCCAGTAGTTTGTCACCTGTCATCTGTGTGTTCCAGTAGTTTGTCACCTGTCACCTGTGTGTTCCAATAGTTTGTCACCTGTGTGTTCCAGTAGTTTGTCACCTGTCACCTGTGTGTTCCAGTAGTTTGTCACCTGTCACCTGTGTGTTCCAATAGTTTGTCACCTGTGTGTTCCAGTAGTTTGTCACCTGTCACCTGTGTGTTCCAATAGTTTGTCACCTGTCACCTGTGTGTTCCAGTAGTTTGTCACCTGTCACCTGTGTGTTCCAATAGTTTGTCACCTGTGTGTTCCAGTAGTTTGTCACCTGTCACCTGTGTGTTCCAGTAGTTTGTCACCTGTCACCTGTGTGTTCCAATAGTTTGTCACCTGTGTGTTCCAGTAGTTTGTCACCTGTCACCTGTGTGTTCCAATAGTTTGTCACCTGTCACCTGTGTGTTCCTGTAGTTTGTCACCTGTCACCTGTGTGTTCCAGTAGTTTGTCACCTGTCACCTGTGTGTTCCAATAGTTTGTCACCTGTCACCTGTGTGTTCCAGTAGTTTGTCACCTGTCACCTGTGTGTTCCAGTAGTTTGTCACCTGTCACCTGTGTGTTCCAGTAGTTTGTCACCTGTCACCTGTGTGTTCCAATAGTTTGTCACCTGTCACCTGTGTGTTCCAGTAGTTTGTCACCTGTCACCTGTGTGTTCCAGTAGTTTGTCACCTGTCACCTGTGTGTTCCAGTAGTTTGTCACCTGTCACCTGTGTGTTCCAGTAGTTTGTCACCTGTCACCTGTGTGTTCCTGTAGTTTGTCACCTGTCACCTGTGTGTTCCTGTAGTTTGTCACCTGTCACTGTGTGTTCCAGTAGTTTGTCACCTGTCACCTGTGTGTTTCTGTAGTTTGTCACCTGTCACCTGTATGTTCCTGTAGTTTGTCACCTGTCACCTGTGTGTTCCTGTAGTTTGTCACCTGTCACCTGTGTGTTCCTGTAGTTTGTCACCTGTCACCTGTGTGTTTCTGTAGTTTGTCACCTGTCACCTGTGTGTTTCTGTAGTTTGTCACCTGTCACCGTATGTTCCTGTAGTTTGTCACCTGTCACCTGTGTGTTCCTGTAGTTTGTCACCTGTCACCTGTGTGTTCCTGTAGTTGTCACCTGTCACCTGTGTGTTTCTGTAGTTTGTCACCTGTCACCTGTGTGTTCCAGTAGTTTGTCACCTGTCACCTGTGTGTTCCAGTGCCTCCAGTGGCTACCCTGTATCGCCTACATGAGCTCACTCGAGGGACGTCTCTTCCCCTCGACTACGCTGTCCTCTCTCAGCCCTCCCACCCCCGGTACACAGCAATGTGTCAACAATACCTCGATGACCTCACCACACATCAGCTGTTTGATGTCGCTCGTCAGTTTGCTGACATCACTGGTCTGTCCACTGACCGCATCACCGTCCAGCAGGTAACTGATTTTGAGATTGACCAGCCCTTTTGTCTAGATTCACCTCTTTAGTTTGATTGCAAGAATGTAGATGCAAACGAATGACAATAATAGAGTTCCACCATGCCTGTGTCTTCAGGAGTCTTGGTGCTAAGGCCATCCTTATGTGTCACGGGTCGCTACTCTTCCCTATCACATCCGTTTAAAAACCTTTCTGTTAACGTCAGCTAATGAAATCGGCCACAAGGAGTGTGGTCGGGATTTAATATTTTAGGTGATTTCATCCACCCACTTCTCATGTTGCTTGCAACTTATAGGATGTGAGTGGGTCATTAAATTGAGATTCCCACCAGTCCTGTATCCCTCATCAAACTGGGGCGGGTATTTGCGCTGTTCCCTCCCACGGCTGATGCAGTCGCGACTGGCAGTGTCAGTTTCTATAATAGGGCGTGTAAGTCTCGCACGCAAAAACGAGGCTGGGGGCAGTTGGGGGCAGGAAGTCCATATTCTCCATATTAACATGTAGGACTTTTTTTTGTTTTTGTTGTAATAATCGAACTGTTCCCAAATAGTGTGTTTCAGTTATATTGTCTGAAGGATTATTACAAGCATAAGCAATGGAACACTTTGCCGGTGACAATGATCACGGAAATCATTAATTTTAATCGATTATTAAGGTGGTTGCCATGGCATTAGCGGCCAGTACTTGTGTTTGACGATCTTGACTAATAATGAAGAGTGCCATTTTTCCGCAGTGTAACATGTTTGGGGCAAACGTATACTTGTGTTATAATTATTTATGTGCATTTAGACAACTTGTCAGATATAAGTGCTTATCGAAACCACAACGTACAGCAATGTAAAATGCAAATCCCGTAAAAGACACATACGGCCTAAAATCGTGTTTATTATCTGCACTACGTAAACCGCTATATGTCTATGATAGTGTGGTAAACTCAATATTAAATCGGACATTTAAGATAAGAAAAGGTATAACACAAGATATTTATGACCTGATTTTCCTAGTATTCATCAGTCGGAAGCTACAACTGTCATCCATCGTTAGAATATTATTCTTGTATCCAGTCCCCAATCAGCTCCAGTCGCGCGAGAGTCTCGCCATGTATCGTGACCCACTTACAGGCCCTATTGTACAGTTTGACTGTTTGGTGTCGCATGCCAGTTCGCAGACATGGCTCAATTCCCAGATTTATGGAGACGATCAGCCAGTGGTATTGTAGCGTAGTGCAACAACCCCTCGCTTGTGATGGCTGAGGCACAATGGACAATACTCATTACAGGTGAACATGAATGAAGACAGGCAAGAGCCATCATTGGGGCTAGGGACTTCTGGTTTAGAGTGGGAATGCAGTTTCAAGAAAATACGTCTTTTGAGTTTTTTGTAAAAGGTGACTATGGTTACCAGGGTAGAAATAACTCCACAATTTCTGGTAGTCAATAGGACTACTTTAGTTGGAAAATCTGGTAGTCCTCAGATATATGTGGTAGTCGTATGGCCCAGCCTTTTAAGTAAAATAACATGACAAAGACCCAAGTTTGAAAAATATTCCCAAATTTGGTGGTAGTCCATCGGATTACTGCTGTCATCATCTTTGGTAGTCCAACAAAGTTTCTGGTAGTCCGAGGACTACCACTATTTTGACCCCTGGTTACAGGTTATTTCATAGTGACAGGGAGTCGTTACCAAAATGTGGGTTCAGCTATGGGAAAAAACACCTGAGCCTAGGTTTATGAATAAAGTTGTTAAGAAACAGATGATCTGAAGGTCCCAAGGTATCTGAAAAATAAACTAATTGTTGAGTAGAAATAAAAAATAAATGAGATGTATTTAGAATCTGAGCATTCACACAAAATTGTGAAATGTAAAATTTCAGTGTGACAGTGAGTTGTCAGAGCTGGAGACAAGTGACATGTGGAAGGAACTGGACACGAGAATGACATTCTGGCGCAAGTGTCACCACCTGATGGCCAAGTACCACACGCCCCCACAGGTGGCAGCACAGTTCTACGAGGTGCGTCACATTCACTCTCCTCAACTGCAGCTAGGCTGGCTGTGTCATGTATGCACCGTCACATGACTGCTAGGCTGGCTGTGTCATGTGTGCACCGTCACATGACTGCTAGGCTGGCTGTGTCATGTGTGCACCATCACATGACTGCTAGGGTGGGTGTGTCATGTGTGCACCATCACATGACTGCTAGGCTGGCTGTGTCATGTGTGCACCATCACATGACTGCTAGGCTGGCTGTGTCATGTGTGCACCATCACATGACTGCTAGGCTGGCTGTGTCATGTGTGCACCATCACATGACTGCTAGGATGGCTGTGTCATGTGTGCACCATCACATGACTGCTAGGATGGCTGTGTCATGTGTGCACCATCACATGACTGCTAGGATGGCTGTGTCATGTGACTGTGTTTATGTTGACTGTCATTGTAACATTATTGTACTGGACTGTCATTGTCATATGATTTTATTGGACTGTCATTGTCATATGATTTTATTGGACTGTCATTGTCACTTGATTGTACTGGACTGTCATTGTCACTTGATTGTTTTGGACTGTCATTGTCACTTGATTGTACCGGACTGTCGTTGTCACATGATTGTATTGGACTGTCATTGTCACTTGATTGTTTTGGACTGTCATTGTCACTTGATTGTACTGGACTGTCATTGTCACATGATTTTACTGGACTGTCATTGTCACATGACTGTAATGGAATGACTGTCAAATGAATATACTGGATTGTGCCACATGACTGTATTGGACTGTCTGTGTCATATGACTCTACTGGACTGTCTGCTTGGTCACATGACTCTGCAGGAATGTCTGTGTGACATGACTCTAAAGGACTGTCTGTGTCACATGATTCTATTGGACTGTCTATTCCACTTAATGAAATGAAAATTGACTCTATGAATATTTTGTGGTTTTTATAATGCGATTCATTATATATTTTTAACACAGGTTCAGGCAAAAGTTTGCCTGACACATTCAGAAAGAGGCTGTCTCTACCAGCTTGCCTACGATTGGTTGTCACGTGATAAAGATGGCGGCACTGTGACCCCCGACACTGAAGAGATGAACCGATTGTTTATTCAGCTGTGGAAATGCAAAATTCAGGATTGCATTCAGAATGGAAAGGTAGGGAAATGTGTTGTTTGTTTGTTTGTTTGTTTGCTTGTTTGTTTGTTTGTTTCTGCTGTAGATTGAATTATGTAGCAGTAAAAGAGCATTATAAGCTTTGCTTTTGTATAAATCGTGGATCTTGTCTCTGATGCTGTCTTCACAGCTTGGATCCAACAGTCCTCGTCTCACTGCCTCAATGCAGTCAGTGGGAGCTGAATGGGTCTGTAGAAATAAAATACATAACATTATAATGTACAAGGTATGGGTGTTTTTCTATATAAGTCTCATGTGGCTGTTAGAGAATCACCCAAATTACTTGATAAAGCCATACTGTTGCTGATATATGTAATAACACTGTGCCAAGTAACCAAATAAATGTTCATTAATTTTTCCGTCCGTTCGTCCGTTCAACAATATTTGAATTATCTCTAATACAGTGTAGTGTACACACCATATTTACACATAAAATGCAAATAAAACAGGTCTGCAGTTTTAATTTGCGCTGATTTGTACACGCCAAATATACTTTTACAGGGTGTAAATGATTAACCAAATATAAGAGAAAACTCAGTTTAAGACGTATCATTGATTCTCTGTGTATTTCCTTTGACTTCCAGATGTTTATTCAGTCTATAGTTTCATGTTAAATTCAATCAGTTAATAATACTACAACACGCCCAGCTCAATGGCCTCCTCAGACTGTGTATAGTTTTGCCATCAACTATCAGCAACATTAAATGAATGATCAACAAACTCTAGTGTGACATGTGTTGTCACTAATTCCAGTGTGACATGTGTGGTGTCACTAATTCCAGTGTGACATGTGTGGTGTCACTAATTCCAGTGTGACATGTGTGGTGTCACTAATTCCAGTGTGACATGTGTGATGTCACTAATCCCAGTGTGACATGTGTGATGTCACTAATCCAGTGTGACATGTGTGATGTCACTAATTCCAGTGTGACATGTGTGGTGTCACTAATTCCAGTGTGACATGTGTGGTGTCACTAATTCCAGTGGACATGTGTTGTCACTAAACCCAGTGTGACATGTGTAATGTCACTAATTCCAGTGTGACATGTGTGATGTCACTAATTCCAGTGTGACATGTGTAATGTCACTAATTCCAGTGTGACATGTGTAATGTCACTAATCCCAGTGTGACATGTGTAATGTCACTAATCCCAGTGTGACATGTGTAATGTCACTATTCCCAGTGTGACATGTGTAATGTCACTAATCCCAGTGTGACATGTGTAATGTCACTAATCCCAGTGTGACATGTGTAATGTCACTAATCCCAGTGTGACATGTGTAATGTCACTATTCCCAGTGTGACATGTGTAATGTCACTATTCCCAGTGTGACATGTGTAATGTCACTAATCCCAGTGTGACATGTGTAATGTCACTAATCACAGTGCGACATATGTAATGTCACTAATCCCAGTGTGACATGTGTAATGTCACTAATCCCAGTGTGACATGTGTAATGTCACTAATCCCAGTGTGACATGTGTAATGTCACTAATCCCAGTGTGACATATGTAATGTCACTAATCCCAGTGCGACATGTGTAATGTCACTAATCACCAGTGCGACATGTGTAATGTCACTAATCCCAGTGTGACATGTGTAATGTCACTAATCCCAGTGTGACATGTGTAATGTCACTAATCCCCCTACAACTGTGTAAATGAACAGCTGACTGTAGACATTGGTGGATGTTTGTAGTATGTGCATTAATTGCAGCATGGCTGAATGCTTCCCAGAGAAGTTGAAATGATTTTCGGTTGAATAAGTCTGCCAGGGTGTCAAGTGTACTAAGGACTGGATACTATGTAAAAAAACTTACATATTCTTAAATATTTGTGACAAATTTTTACTGATGATTTATGTGGCATTCAATCAGCATTTGTCCTTGTTCTGTTTCAGAGTGTCAGGGCGCAATGTGACATGTTTGGGGACACACACAGGGAGCGGATGGTGACACAGGAGAGTCTACTCAAGTGTGTTAACACACCCGCAGTAGCGTGTCACAGCCCTGTCACCTTAACACAACAGGTACGTTAAGGGGACCAGGATCCGACATTAACGCTGGATGGCCCAGGGGGTCAGACCCAGCATCTGTGGTCCGTGGGGCTGGGGCCGGGGCCGGGCCGGGGCCGGGGCCGGAGCCGGGGCCGGGGCCGGGGCCCGGGCCGGGGCTGGGGCCGGGGGCCAAAGCTGGAGCTGTCTTGTGATTACGACTTGACACAGTACTATCATTGAAACAACCTCGTGTGGTGTCTTCAGATGGACATTATGTTATCGTTCCGCAGCTCTGAAGATCCTAACCATAACTTATTTTGGTATTGATCAGCTTTAGATCATACAGATAATTCCTATGTGAGATTTTTACATTTAAAACATTGATTGAACCACAGCACTTAATTCCAGATACCCAAGGTGTGTGTGTTTGTAACAGTGTGCATCAGGTGGTGACCAAGCCATGCATAACTGTATGATCCATATATCAACACAGGCACGCTGGCAGGGTGTGTAAGGCAGAAAGACACCACCTCACTTCCTCCCATGTCATGTCTGATGTCTAAATAACAGGGTACAGAACAGGAGAGAGCCACAAGAGGTTAGTACACACCTGTACCACCGGCACCGAGAGTGTTCCATG
The DNA here is from genome assembly GCA_025642075.2 of Ridgeia piscesae. Classification (NCBI taxonomy): domain Eukaryota; kingdom Metazoa; phylum Annelida; class Polychaeta; order Sabellida; family Siboglinidae; genus Ridgeia; species Ridgeia piscesae. Next base: position 63,450 of record JAODUO010001293.1, read on the forward strand.
GACAGACACAAGAGGTCCACCAGTTAGTACACACCTGTACCACCGGCACCGAGAGTGTTCCATGGACAGACACAAGAGGTCCACCAGTTAGTACACACCTGTACCACCAGCACTGAGAGTGTTCCATGGACAGACACAAGAGGTCCACCAGTTAGTACACACCTGTACCACCTGCACTGAGAGTGTTCCATGGACAGACACAAGAGGTCCACCAGTTAGTACACACCTGTACCACCAGCACTGAGAGTGTTCCATGGACAGACACAAGAGGTCCACCAGTTAGTACACACCTGTACCACCAGCACTGAGAGTGTTCCATGGACAGACACAAGAGGTCCACCAGTTAGTACACACCTGTACCACCAGCACTGAGAGTGTTCCATGGACAGACACAAGAGGTCCACCAGTTAGTACACACCTGTACCACCGGCACTGAGAGTGTTCCATGGACAGACACAAGAGGTCCACCAGTTAGTACACACCTGTACCACCGGCACTGAGAGTGTTCCATGGACAGACACAAGAGGTCCACCAGTTAGTACACACCTGTACCACCAGCACTGAGAGTGTTCCATGGACAGACACAAGAGGTCCACCAGTTAGTACACACCTGTACCACCAGCACTGAGAGTGTTCCATGGACAGACACAAGAGGTCCACCAGTTAGTACACACCTGTACCACCAGCACTGAGAGTGTTCCGTGGACAGACACAAGAGGTCCACCAGTTAGTACACACCTGTACCACCAGCACTGAGAGTGTTCCCTGGACAGACACAAGAGGTCCACCAGTTAGTACACACCTGTACCACCAGCACTGAGAGTGTTCCATGGACAGACACAAGAGGTCCACCAGTTAGTACACACCTGTACCACCGGCACTGAGAGTGTTCCATGGACAGACACAAGAGGTCCACCAGTTAGTACACACCTGTACCACTGGCACTGAGAGTGTTCCATGGACAGACACAAGAGGTCCACCAGTTAGTACACACCTGTACCACCAGCACTGAGAGTGTTCCATGGACAGACACAAGAGGTCCACCAGTTAGTACACACCTGTACCACCAGCACTGAGAGTGTTCCATGGACAGACACAAGAGGTCCACCAGTTAGTACACACCTGTACCACCAGCACTGAGAGTGTTCCATGGACAGACACAAGAGGTCCACCAGTTAGTACACACCTGTACCACCAGCACTGAGAGTGTTCCATGGACAGACACAAGAGGTCCACCAGTTAGTACACACCTGTACCACCAGCACTGAGAGTGTTCCATGGACAGACACAAGAGGTCCACCAGTTAGTACACACCTGTACCACCGGCACCGAGAGTGTTCCATGGACAGACACAAGAGGTCCACCAGTTAGTACACACCTGTACCACCAGCACCGAGAGTGTTCCATGGACAGACACAAGAGGTCCACCAGTTAGTACACACCTGTACCACCAGCACCGAGAGTGTTCCATGGACAGACACAAGAGGTCCACCAGTTAGTACACACCTGTACCACCAGCACTGAGAGTGTTCCATGGACAGACACAAGAGGTCCACCAGTTAGTACACACCTGTACCACCAGCACTGAGAGTGTTCCATGGACAGACACAAGAGGTCCACCAGTTAGTACACACCTGTACCACCAGCACTGAGAGTGTTCCATGGACAGACACAAGAGGTCCACCAGTTAGTACACACCTGTACCACCAGCACTGAGAGTGTTCCATGGACAGACACAAGAGGTCCACCAGTTAGTACACACCTGTACCACCGGCACTGAGAGTGTTCCATGGACAGACACAAGAGGTCCACCAGTTAGTACACACCTGTACCACCGGCACTGAGAGTGTTCCATGGACAGACACAAGAGGTCCACCAGTTAGTACACACCTGTACCACCTGCACTGAGAGTGTTCCGTGGACAGACACAAGAGGTCCACCAGTTAGTACACACCTGTACCACCTGCACTGAGAGTGTTCCATGGACAGACACAAGAGGTCCACCAGTTAGTACACACCTGTACCACCTGCACTGAGAGTGTTCCGTGGACAGACACAAGAGGTCCACCAGTTTGTACACACCTGTACCACCAGCACTGAGAGTGTTCCATGGACAGACACAAGAGGTCCACCAGTTAGTACACACCTGTACCACCGGCACTGAGAGTGTTCCATGGACAGACACAAGAGGTCCCAGTTAGTACACACCTGTACCACCGGCACTGAGAGTGTTCCATGGACAGACACAAGAGGTCCATCAGTTAGTACACACCTGTACCACTGGCACTGAGAGTGTTCCATGGACAGACACAAGAGGTCCACCAGTTAGTACACACCTGTACCACCGGCACTGAGAGTGTTCCATGGACAGACACAAGAGGTCCACCAGTTAGTACACACCTGTACCACCGGCACTGAGAGTGTTCCATGGACAGACACAAGAGGTCCACCAGTTAGTACACACCTGTACCACCAGGGACTGAGAGTGTTCCATGGACAGACACAAGAGGTCCACCAGTTAGTACACACCTGTACCACCAGCACTGAGAGTGTTCCGTGGACAGACACAAGAGGTCCACCAGTTTGTACACACCTGTACCACCGGCACTGAGAGTGTTCCATGGACAGACACAAGAGGTCCACCAGTTAGTACACACCTGTACCACCAGCACTGAGAGTGTTCCATGGACAGACACAAGAGGTCCACCAGTTAGTACACACCTGTACCACCGGCACTGAGAGTGTTCCATGGACAGACACAAGAGGTCCACCAGTTAGTACACACCTGTACCACCAGCACTGAGAGTGTTCCGTGGACAGACACAAGAGGTCCACCAGTTAGTACACACCTGTACCACCGGCACTGAGAGTGTTCCATGGACAGACACAAGAGGTCCACCAGTTTGTACACACCTGTACCACCAGCACTGAGAGTGTTCCATGGACAGACACAAGAGGTCCACCAGTTAGTACACACCTGTACCACTGGCACTGAGAGTGTTCCATGGACAGACACAAGAGGTCCACCAGTTAGTACACACCTGTACCACTGGCACTGAGAGTGTTCCGTGGACAGACACAAGAGGTCCACCAGTTAGTACACACCTGTACCACCGGCACTGAGAGTGTTCCATGGACAGACACAAGAGGTCCACCAGTTTGTACACACCTGTACCACCAGCACTGAGAGTGTTCCATGGACAGACACAAGAGGTCCACCAGTTAGTACACACCTGTACCACTGGCACTGAGAGTGTTCCATGGACAGACACAAGAGGTCCCAGTTAGTACACACCTGTACCACCAGCACTGAGAGTGTTCCGTGGACAGACACAAGAGGTCCCAGTTAGTACACACCTGTACCACCAGCACTGAGAGTGTTCCTTGGACAGACACAAGAGGTCCACCAGTTAGTACACACCTGTACCACCAGCACTGAGAGTGTTCCATGGACAGACACAAGAGGTCCCAGTTAGTACACACCTGTACCACCAGCACTGAGAGTGTTCCTTGGACAGACACAAGAGGTCCACCAGTTAGTACACACCTGTACCACCAGCACTGAGAGTGTTCCATGGACAGACGCAATAGGTCCACCAGTTAGTACACACCTGTACCACCGGCACTGAGAGTGTTCCATGGACAGACACAAGAGGTCCACCAGTTAGTACACACCTGTACCACCAGCACTGAGAGTGTTCCATGGACAGACACAAGAGGTCCACCAGTTAGTACACACCTGTACCACCGGCACTGAGAGTGTTCCATGGACAGACACAAGAGGTCCACCAGTTTGTACACACCTGTACCACCAGCACTGAGAGTGTTCCATGGACAGACACAAGAGGTCCACCAGTTAGTACACACCTGTACCACCGGCACTGAGAGTGTTCCATGGACAGACACAAGAGGTCCACCAGTTAGTACACACCTGTACCACTGGCACTGAGAGTGTTCCTTGGACAGACACAAGAGGTCCACCAGTTAGTACACACCTGTACCACTGGCACTGAGAGTGTTCCATGGACAGACACAAGAGGTCCACCAGTTAGTACACACCTGTACCACCAGCACTGAGAGTGTTCCGTGGACAGACACAAGAGGTCCACCAGTTAGTACACACCTGTACCACCAGCACCGAGAGTGTTCCATGGACAGACACAAGAGGTCCACCAGTTAGTACACACCTGTACCACCGGCACCGAGAGTGTTCCATGGACAGACACAAGAGGTCCACCAGTTAGTACACACCTGTACCACTGGCACTGAGAGTGTTCCATGGACAGACACAAGAGGTCCACCAGTTAGTACACACCTGTACCACCAGCACTGAGAGTGTTCCATGGACAGACGCAATAGGTCCACCAGTTAGTACACACCTGTACCACCAGCACTGAGAGTGTTCCATGGACAGACACAAGAGGTCCACCAGTTAGTACACACCTGTACCACTGGCACTGAGAGTGTTCCATGGACAGACACAAGAGGTCCACCACTTAGTACACACCTGTACCACCGGCACTGAGAGTGTTCCATGGACAGACACAAGAGGTCCACCAGTTAGTACACACCTGTACCACCGGCACTGAGAGTGTTCCATGGACAGACACAAGAGGTCCACCAGTTAGTACACACCTGTACCACCGGCACTGAGAGTGTTCCATGGACAGACACAAGAGGTCCACCAGTTAGTACACACCTGTACCACCAGCACTGAGAGTGTTCCGTGGACAGACACAAGAGGTCCACCAGTTAGTACACACCTGTACCACCGGCACTGAGAGTGTTCCTTGGACAGACACAAGAGGTCCACCAGTTAGTACACACCTGTACCACCAGCACTGAGAGTGTTCCATGGACAGACACAAGAGGTCCCAGTTAGTACACACCTGTACCACCAGCACTGAGAGTGTTCCGTGGACAGACACAAGAGGTCCCAGTTAGTACACACCTGTACCACCAGCACTGAGAGTGTTCCTTGGACAGACACAAGAGGTCCACCAGTTAGTACACACCTGTACCACCGGCACTGAGAGTGTTCCATGGACAGACACAAGAGGTCCACCAGTTAGTACACACCTGTACCACCAGCACTGAGAGTGTTCCATGGACAGACACAAGAGGTCCCAGTTAGTACACACCTGTACCACCAGCACTGAGAGTGTTCCGTGGACAGACACAAGAGGTCCCAGTTAGTACACACCTGTACCACCAGCACTGAGAGTGTTCCTTGGACAGACACAAGAGGTCCACCAGTTAGTACACACCTGTACCACCAGCACTGAGAGTGTTCCATGGACAGACACAAGAGGTCCCAGTTAGTACACACCTGTACCACCAGCACTGAGAGTGTTCCTTGGACAGACACAAGAGGTCCACCAGTTAGTACACACCTGTACCACCAGCACTGAGAGTGTTCCATGGACAGACGCAATAGGTCCACCAGTTAGTACACACCTGTACCACCGGCACTGAGAGTGTTCCATGGACAGACACAAGAGGTCCACCAGTTAGTACACACCTGTACCACCAGCACTGAGAGTGTTCCATGGACAGACACAAGAGGTCCACCAGTTAGTACACACCTGTACCACCAGCACTGAGAGTGTTCCATGGACAGACACAAGAGGTCCACCAGTTAGTACACACCTGTACCACCGGCACTGAGAGTGTTCCATGGACAGACACAAGAGGTCCACCAGTTAGTACACACCTGTACCACCAGCACTGAGAGTGTTCCGTGGACAGACACAAGAGGTCCACCAGTTAGTACACACCTGTACCACCGGCACTGAGAGTGTTCCATGGACAGACACAAGAGGTCCACCAGTTAGTACACACCTGTACCACCAGCACTGAGAGTGTTCCATGGACAGACACAAGAGGTCCACCAGTTAGTACACACCTGTACCACCAGCACTGAGAGTGTTCCGTGGACAGACATGTGTTCGCAAGGGTGACAACAGATTGGTGTTTGCCAGGTATCCACTACAGCAAAACTGTGTCACAGTTTGGTGATGTATGCATAGTGCTACTGTAAAGAAATCAACAATAGTAATTTAAAAAGACGTAGCATGTATATTCAAATCACAGTGACACAGCAGTTAAACCATCAGACCCTGAATTGGTCCCTCTGCTGCCGTGCTGAACCTGGCCAAGTTAGTTTACTCTGTCGTTCCAGTTCACACAGCTGTATGAATGAACAACTGACTGGAGAATTTGGTGAATGTTTATATGATATGCAATAATTGCAGCATACCTGAATTCTTCCCAGATATATAAATTGAGATTGTTTTCAGTTGAAGTTTGCCAGGGTGTAAAGTGTTTTAAGGACTGGATACTTTGTAGAACACTGACATGTTTCTTTAGTTATTCACTAACCGTGACTTGCAGGAGAAGGCTGAACTGGACACTCTGCTGGGGGGCTTACTGGACGAGTGTCTCATTGCTGACGTCATACGAGTCACAACCTGCTTTGGTCATGTCAACGGAGACCTTGATGTGGTCACGGTATGTCTCCCTCCCATACTTGTAATCATTCAGTCAGTGTTGATATCAACTGTGTGCATGCAGTCAGTGTTGATATCAACTGTGTGCATGCAGTCAGTGTTGATATCAACTGTGTGCATGCAGTCAGTGTTGATATCAACTGTGTGCATGCAGTCAGTGTTGATATCAACTGTGTGCATGCAGTCAGTGTTGATATCAACTGTATGCATGCAGTCAGTGTTGATATCAACTGTGTGCATGCAGTCAGTGTTGATATCAACTGTGTGCATGCAGTCAGTGTCGATATCAACTGTATGCATGCAGTCAGTGTCGATATCAACTGTGTGCATGCAGTCAGTGTCGATATCAACTGTATGCATGCAGTCAGTGTCGATATCAACTGTGTGCATGCAGTCAGTGTTGATATCAACTGTATGCATGCAGTCAGTGTTGATATTAACTGTGTGCATGCAGTCAGTGTTGATATCAACTATGTGCATGCAGTCAGTGTCGATATCAACTGTATGCATGCAGTCAGTGTCGATATCAACTGTGTGCATGCAGTCAGTGTCGATATCAACTGTGTGCATGCAGTCAGTGTTGATATCAACTGTGTGCATGCAGTCAGTGTTGATATCAACTGTGTGCATGCAGTCAGTGTTGATATCAACTGTGTGCATGCAGTCAGTGTTGATATCAACTGTGTGCATGCAGTCAGTGTTGATATCAACTGTATGCATGCAGTCAGTGTTGATATCAACTATGTGCATGCAGTCAGTGTCGATATCAACTGTGTGCATGCAGTCAGTGTTGATATCAACTGTATGCATGCAGTCAGTGTCGATATCAACTGTGTGCATGCAGTCAGTGTTGATATCAACTGTGTGCATGCAGTCAGTGTGATATCAACTGTTGCATGCAGTCAGTGTTGATATCAACTGTGTGCATGCAGTCAGTGTTGATATCAACTGTATGTGCATGCAGTCAGTGTGATATCAACTGTTGCATGCAGTCAGTGTGATATCAACTGTGTGCATGCAGTCAGTGTGATATCAACTGTGTGCATGCAGTCAGTGTTGATATCAACTGTGTGCATGCAGTCAGTGTGATATCAACTGTTGCATGCAGTCAGTGTCGATATCAACTGTTGCATGCAGTCAGTGTGATATCAACTGTGTGCATGCAGTCAGTGTGATATCAACTGTTGCATGCAGTCAGTGTGATATCAACTGTGTGCATGCAGTCAGTGTTGATATCAACTGTTGCATGCAGTCAGTGTTGATATTAACTGTATGTGTGCATGCAGTCAATAGTGATATCAACTGTTTGCATGCAGTCAGTGCTGATATCAACTGTGTGCATGCAGTCAGTGCTGATATCAACTGTGTGCATGCAGTCAGTGTGATATCAACTGTGTGCATGCAGTCAGTGTTGATATCAACTGTGTGCATGCAGTCAGTGTGATATCAACTGTTTGCATGCAGTCAGTGTTGATATCAACTGTGTGCATGCAGTCAGTGCTGATATCAACTGTTGTGCATGCAGTCAGTGCTGATATCAACTGTGTGCATGCAGTCAGTGCTGATATCAACTGTGTGCATGCAGTCAGTGCTGATATCAACTGTGTGCATGCAGTCAGTGCTGATATCAACTGTGTGCATGCAGTCAGTGTTGATATCAACTGTTGCATGCAGTCAGTGTTGATATCAACTGTTTGCATGCAGTCAGTGCTGATATCAACTGTGTGCATGCAGTCAGTGCTGATATCAACTGTGTGCATGCAGTCAGTGCTGATATCAACTGTGTTGCATGCAGTCAGTGCTGATATCAACTGTGTGCATGCAGTCAGTGCTGATATCAACTGTGTCATCAGTCAGTGTTGATATCAACATGTGTGCATGCAGTCATGTGATATCAACTGTTTGCATGCAGTCAGTGCTGATATCAACTGTGTGCATGCAGTCAGTGCTGATATCAACTGTGTGCAATGCTTGTATTGGCTATGTCCTTACAGTCTACATAATTCTAATCTGTGTTGTTGATAATTAGGTTTTAAGATACCATATTCATTATAGTAAACATGCAGTGTGCTTGCGTCTGTCTACTCCCAACTCTGGCTAAATAACACCTTCAGACCGCCACCTCTGATGGATCACACTCATTCTCAGATGAGACTTTTTCTTAGTGTATTTTGAAAACCTCAATGTGGGTCATGTACAAGTTTGCACAACAGTACTCACATTGTGACGATTGTGTTTGACAAGTATTCGCGTCTTTCTGCTGCAGTCGTGCATGAAGCTCGCCCTGGGCAGTATCTGTGTCTCTGATTTGGCGCCAAACGTGAAGAAACTTCTCGCAGTCCCCCGCACAGGCAACCGCAGACACACCAGCACCAGCATGGTGACACTCCCACGCTGTCTCAGTAGTGAGTATGGTGACACTCCCACGCTGTCTCAGTAGTGAGTATGGTGACACTCCAATGCTGTATCAGTAGTGAGTATGGTGACACTCCCACGCTGTATCAGTAGTGAGTATGGTGACACTCCCACGCTGTATCAGCAGTGAGTATGGTGACACTCCCACGCTGTATCAGTAGTGAGTATGGTGACACTCCCACACTGTCTCAGTAGTGAGTATAGTGACACTCCCACACTGTCTCAGTAGTGAGTATGGTGACACTCCCACGCTGTATCAGCAGTGAGTATGGTGACACTCCCACGCTGTATCAGCAGTGAGTATGGTGACACTCCCACGCTGTCTCAGTAGTGAGTATGGTGACACTCCCATGCTGTCTCAGTAGTGAGTATGGTGACACTCCAATGTTGTATCAGTAGTGAGTATAGTGACACTCCCTGATGTCTCAGTAGTGAGTATGGTGACACTCCCACGCTGTCTCAGTAGTGAGTATGGTGACACTCCAATGCTGTATCAGTAGTGAGTATAGTGACACTCCCTGATGTCTCAGTAGTGAGTATGGTGACACTCCCACGCTGTATCAGCAGTGAGTATGGTGACACTCCCACACTGTCTCAGTAGTGAGTATGGTGACACTCCCTGATGTCTCAGTAGTGAGTATGGTGACACTCCCACACTGTCTCAGTAGTGAGTATAGTGACACTCCCTGATGTCTCAGTAGTGAGTATGGTGACACTCCCACGCTGTATCAGCAGTGAGTATGGTGACACTCCCACGCTGTATCAGCAGTGAGTATGGTGACACTCCCTGATGTCTCAGTAGTGAGTATGGTGACACTCCCACACTGTCTCAGTAGTGAGTATAGTGACACTCCCTGATGTCTCAGTAGTGAGTATGGTGACACTCCCACGCTGTATCAGCAGTGAGTATGGTGACACTCCCACACTGTATCAGCAGTGAGTATGGTGACACTCCCACACTGTCTCAGTAGTGAGTATAGTGACACTCCCTGATGTCTCAGTAGTGAGTATGGTGACACTCCCACACTGTCTCAGTAGTGAGGCTTTGACTGTTGTTAAACAACTGTGAGTATCTTAAAGTGAGTATTGACTGTTGTTAAACACCTGTGAGTATCTTAAAGTGAGACGTTGACTGTTGTTAAACACCTGTGAGTATCTTAAAGTGAGGCTTTGACTGTTGTTAAACAGCTGTGAGTATCTTAAAGTGAGTATTGACTGTTGTTAAACACCTGTGAGTATCTTAAAGTGAGGCTTTGACTGTTTTTAAACACCTGTGAGTATCATAAAGTCAAGTGTTGACTGTTGTTAAACAGCTGTGAGTATCTTAAAGTGAGGCTTTGACTGTTGTTAAACAGCTGTGAGTATCGGGACTCTGGCTGCTCTGAACCGAGAGAGTGATGACAACAGTGGCGACACCACCCTATCAACCATGCAACTACTCTGCCAGCGATGTAATCACGGCAAACAGTGCTGCACGCGAATCATTGTCCTCTACAAGATAGGAAAGGTAATACATATTATGTATTGTGACTGATTTGTCAGTGAGATTTGCATTTGACTTACGTTAAGAAGCACACATTTGTGGTAATGCAGGCAATGAATATTGAAGCAAACATGGAAGTTACAAATTTAATGGAATAGAAAACATGTTTATTTGCCACAGATACACAATTGTTTAGAGACACAATTTGTAGGTATATGATTTGTTGATTTTTTCTTGAGCGTCAGTTTGTACAATTATCATACAGGAATATTGTATGTATATCACTACCTGTTCAACATACATTTAAAAAATACATATACACTGTACATACAAACACATGTACATACATTTTGGTGTTGGTAAACCACTGATCAATCCTGAGAACTAGAAATTGCACTGTGTAAAAACTGACCTTCACTTACCTGGATTGGTGTGTCACCTGGATTGGTGTGTCACCTGGAGTGGTGTGTCACCTGGAGTGGTGTGTCACCTGTTAAGGTGTCAACTCTAGTGGAGCTGCTGCTTGCAGGTGCTGGAGCTGAGTCTCCTGGAGCTGGTGGGGCTGGAGCAGTTTGAGGTGCTCCGGAGGCTCCTGGCCACAGAACACCGTCACAAGTACCTACACGCCAAGTCCTTCATCACCACCAGCGCCCTCGCTGACCCACAGGTCAGTCCCAAACCCACGGGTCAGTCAGTCCACAACCCATGAGTCAGTCAGTCCACAACCCACGGGTCAGTCAGTCCACAAGCCACAGTCAGTCAGTCCACAACCCAAGGGTCAGTCGGTCCACAAGCCACGGGTCAGTCAGTCCACAACACGGGTCAGTCAGTCCACAACCCACGGTCAGTCAGTCCACAACCCACGGGTCAGTCAGTCCACAACCCACGGGTCAGTCAGTCCACAAGCCACGGGTCAGTCAGTCCACAACCCACGGGTCAGTCAGTAAATCCACAACCCACGGGTCAGTCAGTCCACAACCCACAGGTCAGTCAGTCCACAACCCACGGGTCAGTCAGTCCACAACCCACGGGTCAGTCAGTCCACAACCCACGGGTCAGTCAGTCCACAACCCACGGGTCAGTCAGTCAGTCCACAACCCACGGGTCAGTCAGTCCACAACCCACGGGTCAGTCAGTCCACAAGCCACGGGTCAGTCAGTCCACAAGCCACGGGTCAGTCAGTCCACAACCCACAGGTCAGTCAGTCCACAACCCACGGGTCAGTCAGTCCACAAGCCACAGGTCAGTCAGTCCACAAGCCACGGGTCAGTCAGTCCACAAGCCACGGGTCAGTCAGTCAGTCCACAACCCACTGGTCAGTCAGTCCACAACCCACGGGTCAGTCAGTCCACAAGCCACAGATCAGTCAGTCCACAACCCACGGGTCAGTCAGTCCACAAGCCACGGGTCAGTCAGTCCACAAGCCACGGGTAAGTCAGTCACACAACCCACGTGTCAGTCAGTCCACAGGCCACGGGTCAGTCAGTCCACAACCCACGGGTCAGTCAGTCCACAACCCACGGGTCAGTCAGTCCACAAGCCATGGGTCAGTGAGTCCCTGACCTACAGGTCAGTCAATCACTGAGTTCTGCTTTAGAGAGAACAGGTATTCTTGAATAGATTTGTTTAAAGTTGGATGTTTTTGGTGAGACAACCCCCTGACTGTCAACTACACTACTGGCCTCTGTAGTACATTTGGTACCTGGTAGATGGCAGTACTAGACCTGTAAGCTCAAGTAATGTGTATGTCTTAACCTGCCAAGTGACAAGACTTGTTCAAAATCAGAAGAACAAAGGCTGATTCACCAATGAAATATTGTGTTAGATTTTTATCTGGGTTTGTGCATGATTTCAAGTGAACAACGGACATTTCAGCACGACTAGATCAATATAATCTCTGTTAGTGTTAACAGGTGCTCATTTAGTGGTTACTCTCATCAGAGAAATGTTACTCAAGTAATTGGTTTTCAGGTTGCTGGCTTTCTGTGTGATGGAATATTGAGTGCTCTCCAGGTGCATGCTGGGATAGTGGCCGCTGGTGAGTGGCGATATGATAATTGTGACAAGCATGACAGATGTGATAGATAGGACAGTAGCCACCTGTGAACCATGTTTGATGAAGATTCTGTTCCAATGTATTCCAGTTATATAGAAAACATTTACTTCAGCTAAAGTATTAGGTATTCTCACATTTTGTCCCAGTATGAATGACTTGGTTATTTATTTGAATATATTCAGTGTCGTTGTAGGGGTCTTGTTTTATTATCTATTTAAATTTGTTCTAACGAATCTACATAGCTACTGTTTGCCATTGGACTGATTCTATAAATTCCTCGTGTGGTATAAAGCACCTACCTTGTATATCAAAGTGCAGCAGAGTAATAAACGAAATGACTGTGGCCACTAAAGTGATGATGTTGGTGATGACTACACTCCCATGTCGGCCCAGCAGGAGCAAAGTCTTGGGAGTCACACTGCCTGAGTTCCGGGTCATCAACATCAGCTCATTCAAGTGACTTTTCTAACATATCGTCTCTATCCTCCAGCAACCACCAGTGATGGTGCCACCGTGCCACTGTTGCTAGGCAACCCGTCGAAGAAGCAGACTTGTGGGATAGGAGAACTGATACAGCTGTGTGGGTCGCCGTCGGTGATGGGACAGCGGCTGCTTGACTCCGCTCTGGCGCTCATGTCCTCCAGCAGCGACGCCTCACACAAGAGTAAGGAGCAACAAGTTGTGTGTTGCGGGCAGATGTTTACTTGCTGTGGCTCAGCTGTATAAATATTTGTTTTTGCAGTCATTGCAGTAACGCTGAATGCTTCCCATAAAAATGAGATGTTGTTGAAACAGATCTACCAGGGGGTGCAGTTCTGTGGAAGAAGGTTGAGCTGTTGATTTAATGCTGTGTTTGTGAATGTTGTTTTTGTGTCTCACAGTCCTGTGGGTGATGGGTGAGCTGTTGATTAAATGCTGTGTTTGTGAATGTTGTTTTTGTGTCTCACAGTCCTGTGGGTGATGGTTGAGCTGTTGATTTAATGCTGTGTTTGTGAATGTTGTTTCTGTGTCTCACAGTCCAGTGGGTGAAGGTTGAGGTGTTGATTTAATGCTGTGTTTGTGAATGTTTTTCTGTGTGTCACAGTCCTGTGGGTGATGGTTGAGCTGTTGATTTAATGCTGTGTTTGTGAATGTTTTTCTGTGTGTCAGTCCTGTGGGTGATGGTTGAGCTGTTGATTTAATGCTGTGTTTGTGAATGTTGTTTCTGTGTGTCACAGTCCTGTGGGTGATGGTTGAGCTGTTGATTTAATGCTGTGTTTGTGAATGTTGTTTTTGTGTCTCACAGTCATGTGGGTGATGGTTGAGCTGTTGATTTAAAGCTGTGTTTGTGAATGTTGTGTGTCACAGTCCTGTGGGTGATGGTTGAGCTGTTGATTTAATGCTGTGTTTGTGAATGTTTTTCTGTGTGTCACAGTCCTGTGGGTGATGGTTGAGCTGTTGATTTAATGCTGTGTTTGTGAATGTTGTTTCTGTGTGTCACAGTCCTGTGGGTGATGGTTGAGCTGTTGATTTAATGCTGTGTTTGTGAATGTTGTTTCTGTGTGTCACAGTCCTGTGGGTGATGGTTGAGCTGTTGATTTAATGCTGTGTTTGTGGGTGTTGTTTCTGTGTCACAGTCCTGTGGGTGATGGTTGAGCTGTTGATTTAATGCTGTGTTTGTGATTATGTTTCTGTGTGTCACAGTCCTGTGGGTGATGGTTGAGCTGTTGATTTAATGCTGTGTTTGTGAGTGTTGTTTCTGTGTCACAGTCCTGTGGGTGATGGTTGAGCTGTTGATTTAATGCTGTGTTTGTGATTATGTTTCTGTGTCACAGTCCTGTGGGTGATGGTTGAGCTGTTGATTTAATGCTGTGTTTGTGAATGTTGTTTCTGTGTGTCACAGTCATGTGGGTGATGGTTGAGCTGTTGATTTAATGCTGTGTTTGTGAATGTTGTTTCTGTGTGTCACAGTCCTGTGGGTGATGGTTGAGCTGTTGATTTAATGCTGTGTTTGTGAATGTTGTTTTTGTGTCTCACAGTCATGTGGGTGATGGTTGAGCTGTTGATTTAATGCTGTGTTTGTGAATGTTGTTGTTTCTGTGTGTCACAGTCCTGTGGGTGATGGTTGAGCTGTTGATTTAATGCTGTGTTTGTGAATGTTTTTCTGTGTGTCACAGTCCTGTGGGTGATGGTTGAGCTGTTGATTTAATGCTGTGTTTGTGAATGTTGTTTCTGTGTGTCACAGTCCTGTGGGTGATGGTTGAGCTGTTGATTTAATGCTGTGTTTGTGAATGTTGTTTCTGTGTGTCACAGTCCTGTGGGTGATGGTTGAGCTGTGATTTAATGCTGTGTTTGTGGGTGTTGTTTCTGTGTCACAGTCCTGTGGGTGATGGTTGAGCTGTTGATTTAATGCTGTGTTTGTGATTATGTTTCTGTGTGTCACAGTCCTGTGGGTGATGGTTGAGCTGTTGATTTAATGCTGTGTTTGTGGGTGTTGTTTCTGTGTCACAGTCCTGTGGGTGATGGTTGAGCTGTTGATTTAATGCTGTGTTTGTGATTATGTTTCTGTGTGTCACAGTCCTGTGGGCGATGGTTGAGCTGTTGATTTAATGCTGTGTTTGTGATTATGTTTCTGTGTGTCACAGTCCTGTGGGTGATGGTTGAGCTGTTGATTTAATGCTGTGTTTGTGATTATGTTTCTGTGTGTCACAGTCCTGTGGGTGATGGTTGAGCTGCTGATCTTCGCCCATGACTGTCACACGCTGGCATGTAACATGGAGGGCATCTGTGCTGTCCTCCACGGCTGTCGATCTGTCACCACGACTCTGTCTGTGGCTGATGAATACACCCTCATGGTGGGTTGACACATTGAACATCTCAAACAGCGAAAACTACTGTTTTTTAATGTTACATTTGCTCTCTCAATGTTTTCATAGATCCAGTGTAAAACACACAGTGCATATATACCTAAATATCTTTTTTCGTTTGAGCGTCAGCAGAAATAACTAGGAGACACTCACACATCTGCAGTTCTTTGTAGGTCAACCCTTTCAGTGTACCCAGTATGTTTACACAGTTTTTCGTATGTCTCTTATATGAATAGAGTAATACGGAAAAACTAAATGTCAATTGTGTGAAGAGCTTGGTGCAGTCTACAGCTTCTTAAACAAGTTGTATACTATGGCTCATAGTATTTGTAGATGACACTCTTGTTGTACTTGTTATATTGACTGTATGTCAGGCAGCAGGGTCAGTGATGTGTTACGTGTAGTAAGTGGGTAAAAACAGTGTTTAATCCATCAGGCCTTGAGTGACCAACGGCAGTCTCTGATTGTCATGTCTGATTCCTTGAGCATCCACAAACAGACGCAAACTTTTATAACTTTTATAATGAGTTAAAGTTGTGTCATCTTTTGGAAATTTATACAGAATTCATATGTCGTTAATATAAGCACAATTTGCAAATCATTAACTTGCAGTGTTGAAAACAAAGTACGAAAAGTTACACACAAGCACCCATAATACTTGAGCTATCTCCTTCTCCACAAGAAATGTGAAATAGTTATTGTATTAAGATTCATGCATACATAAATCACAGAAATAATTCCTACTTATTCCTACCAATGCACTGTTTGTTGCATTAGATTCACCTGCTGACTGGCATTGGGCGATTCAGTGAGATGACCTACATATTTGACACGCTCAAACAGAAGCATCAGTTTGAGTTACTCTTTCGGAAGGGGATTGAGCGGGTATGTTGACAATTCATCACGTTATCACGTCATCATTTGAATCACTGCCTCTACTCACCATCATAAAGTCTCATCATTTCAGTCATTCCAATTTATTCCTCTTTATGTCCAATCATTTGGAAACCTCCAGTAGTGTTCAAGTCTCATTGTTCAAATCATTCCAGCACTTCCCATTCCAGTTTCATATGGATCATTCCATTATTTCCCACGTTAAGTCTCTTCATTTGAGTGATTCCAGTACTGTTGGATGCTCCCGGAGAAGTTGAGTTGGCGTTCAAATGGACAAGTCTGACTGTAGTCTGTGGTGTGTAAATGTTGTCAGTAGCGGGTGACTGTTGTCTGTGGTGTGTAAATATTGTCAGTGGTGTGTGACTGTTGTCTGTGGTGTGTAAATGTTGTCAGTGGTGTGTGACTGTTGTCTGTGGTGTGTGACTGTTGTCAGTGGTGTGTGACTGTTGTCTGTGGTGTGTAAATGTTGTCAGTGGTGTGTGACTGTTGTCTGTGGTGTGTCACTGTTGTCAGTGGTGTGTGACTGCTGTCTGTGGTGTGTCACTGTTGTCAATGGTGTGTGACTGTATTGTGTGGTGTGTGACTGTTGTCAGTGGTGTGTGACTGTTGTCAATGGTGTGTGACTGTATTATGTGGTGTGTGACTGTTGTCAGTGGTGTGTGACTGTTGTCAATGGTGTGTGACTGTTGTCTGTGGTGTGTCACTGTTGTCTGTGGTGTGTCACTGTTGTCAGTGGTGTGTCACTGTTGTCTGTGGTGTGTCACTGTTGTCTGTGGTGTGTCACTGTTGTCTGTGGTGTGTCACTGTTGTCAGTGGTGTGTCACTGTTGTCTGTGGTGTGTGACTGTTGTCTGTGGTGTGTCACTGTTGTCTGTGGTGTGTCACTGTATTATGTGGTGTGTCACTGTTGTCTGTGGCGTGTCACTGTTGTCTGTGGTGTGTCACTGATATCTGTGGTGTGTCACTGTTGTCTGTGGTGTGTCACTGATGTATGTGGTGTGTCACTGATGTATGTGGTGTGTCACTGTTGTCTGTGGTGTGTCACTGATGTCTGTGGTGTGTCACTGTTGTCTGTGGTGTGTCACTGTTGTCTGTGGTGTGTCACTGTTGTCTGTGGTGTGTCACTGTTGTCTGTGGTGTGTCACTGTTGTCTGTGGTGTGTCACTGTTGTCTGTGGTGTGTCACTGTTGTCTGTGGTGTGTCACTGATGTCTGTGGTGTGTCACTGTTGTCTGTGGTGTGTCACTGTTGTCTGTGGTGTGTCACTGTTGTCTGTGGTGTGCCACTGTTGTCTGTGGTGTGTCACTGTTGTCTGTGGTGTGTCACTGTTGTCTGTGGTGTGTCACTGTTGTCTGTGGCGTGTCACTGTTGTCTGTGGTGTGTCACTGTTGCCTGTGGTGTGTCACTGTTGTCTGTGGTGTGTCACTGTTGTCTGTGGCGTGTCACTGTTGTCTGTGGTGTGCCACTGTTGTCTGTGGTGTGTCACTGTTGTCTGTGGTTCAGGAGGACAAGTTGAAGGTGGCAATCCTGGACTACCTGAAGCGGTACCACCCTGCCGACACCGACACCCTCACCATGGTGTCCCTCCACTACACGCTGTACCGCCAGATTGCTCAAGCCCTTGAAGAGCGCGCCCAGGGGCTGCTCAGTTCACTCACTACGAAGACACTAGGTACGCCAGTGGAAGCCCTCAAATCTATGTCAATCCATCCTGGCATGCCAGGGCGCGCTGCGGCTGATTTTGTCAGTACCAACACTTCTCTACCTCTGGCACATCTCTTAAAAAATTCCTCATTTAATGTCAGCCAATGAAATCACCCACGAGGAGTGTTGTTGGCCTCCGGTCATGGCATACAATATTTTGGGTGATTTCGGCCACTTGCTGCTTGTGTTACCTGCAATGTTTACAACGTGAATGGGTTATTATATTGGGATTCCCACCAGTCACGTATCTGTCTTCAATTTGGGGCGGGTACTTGCACTGTTCTCACGACTGATGCAGTAGTGACTTGCAAAGTCAGTTGCTATAATTGTATAGTTCGACTCAGCTCACTTCCCAGCTCTATGGAGATGATCAGCCAGGGGTAGAGTAGCATAGTGCAACGACCCCCGGCTTGTGAGGATGTGTCAATGTGTTCACTCACCCTTTCGAGCATACGTTGACAATACCACTGTCATTTATAGGCATACCTTTATAACCTAAACCTTGCCAATCCTCCTTAGTGGAACAATGCATCTGTTGACAAGTTGAATATGTGTATGACTATCACTGAGACTGACCAACCCTGTTGTCTTGGTGTCCCTCTCAGCGTGGTTTCCAAGGATTGATGTACAGTAGAACTTATCGTATTATTTCAGTAAATGTTACTTGTCTATTTTTAATCAGACTTAGCACAAAGATAAAATGTAATGTATCCATTTTGCTCATGTTAGAACAAATATATATGTAAACATATATCCCCATTTGGGTGAAATATCGAAAATGGAATTTGAGTAAATTGTTTCACTTATCATCCATTAAGTTACCATTGTGGTCCTCCATTTGACCATCTAAGTTACCATTGTGGTCCTCCATTTGACCATCTAAGTTACCATTGTGATTCTCCATTTGACCATCTAAGTTACCATTGTGATTCTCCATTTGACCATCTAAGTTACCTTTGTGATTCTCCATTTGACCATCTAAGTTACCATTGTGGTCCTCCATTTGACCATCTAAATTACCTTTGTGATTCTCCATTTGACCATCTAAGTTACCATTGTGGTCTCCATTTGACCATCTAAGTTACCATTGTGGTCCTCCATTTGACCATCTAAGTTACCATTGTGGTCCTCCATTTGACCATCTAAGTTACCTTTGTGATTCTCCATTTGACCATCTAAGTTACCTTTGTGATTCTCCATTTGACCATCTAAGTTACCATTGTGGTCCTCCATTTGACCATCTAAGTTACCATTGTGATTCTCCATTTGACCATCTAAGTTACCTTTGTGATTCTCCATTTGACCATCTAAGTTACCATTGTGGTCCTCCATTTGACCATCTAAGTTACCATTGTGGTCCTCCATTTGACCATCTAACTTACCATTGTGGTCCTCCATTTGACCATCTAAGTTACCATTGTGATTCTCCATTTGACCATCTAAGTTACCTTTGTGATTCTCCATTTGACCATCTAAGTTACCATTGTGGTCCTCCATTTGACCATCTAAATTACCTTTGTGATTCTCCATTTGACCATCTAAGTTATCATTGTGGTCCTCCATTTGACCGTCTAAGTTACCATTGTGGTCCTCCATTTGACCATCTAAGTTACCATTGTGGTCCTCCATTTGACCATCTAAGTTACCTTTGTGGTCCTCCATTTGACCATCTAAGTTACCATTGTGGTCCTCCATTTGACCGTCTAAGTTACCATTGTGGTCCTCCATTTGACCGTCTAAGTTACCATTGTGGTCCTCCATTTGACCATCTAAGTTACCATTGTGGTCCTCCATTTGACCATCTAACTTATCATTGTGGTCCTCCATTTGACCATCTAAGTTACCATTGTGGTCCTCCATTTGACCATCTAACTTACCTTTGTGGTCCTCCATTTGACCATCTAAGTTACCATTGTGGTCCTCCATTTGACCATCTAAGTTACCATTGTGGTCCTCCATTTGACCATCTAAGTTACCATTGTGGTCCTCCATTTGACCATCTAAGTTACCATTGTGGTCCTCCATTTGACCGTCTAAGTTACCATTGTGGTCCTCCATTTGACCATCTAAGTTACCATTGTGGTCCTCCATTTGACCATCTAAGTTACCATTGTGGTCCTCCATTTGACCATCTAAGTTACCATTGTGGTCCTCCATTTGACCATCTAAGTTACCATTGTGGTCCTCCATTTGACCATCTAACTTACCATTGTGGTCCTCCATTTGACCGTCTAAGTTACCATTGTGGTCCTCCATTTGACCGTCTAAGTTACCATTGTGGTCCTCCATTTGACCATCTTAGTTACCATTGTGGTCCTCCATTTGACCATCTAAGTTACCATTGTGGTCCTCCATTTGGCCATCTAAGTTACCATTGTGGTCCTCCATTTGACCATCTAAGTTACCATTGTGGTCCTCCATTTGACCATCTAACTTACCATTGAGGTCCTCCATTTGACCATCTAAGTTACCATTGTGGTCCTCCATTTGACCATCTAAGTTACCATTGAGGTCATCCATTTGACCATCTAAGTTACCATTGTGGTCCTCCATTTGACCATCTAAGTTACCATTGTGGTCCTCCATTTGACCATCTAAGTTACCATTGTGGTCCTCCATTTGACCATCTAACTTACCATTGAGGTCCTCCATTTGACCATCTAAGTTACCATTGTGGTCCTCCATTTGACCATCTAAGTTACCATTGAGGTCATCCATTTGACCATCTAAGTTACCATTGTGGTCATCCATTTGACCATCTAAGTTACCATTGAGGTCCTCCATTTGACCATCTAAGTTACCATTGTGGTCCTCCATTTGACCATCTAACTTACCACTGAGGTCCTCCATTTGACCATCTAAGTTACCATTGTGGTCCTCCATTTGACCATCTAAGTTACCATTGTGGTCCTCCATTTGACCATCTAAATTACCATTGTGGTCCTCCATTTGACCATCTAAGTTACCATTGAGGTCCTCCATTTGACCATCTAAGTTACCATTGTGGTCCTCCATTTGACCATCTAAGTTACCATTGTGAAACAGTTTATAATATTGACATGTCAGCATTAGCATCGTGTAATTACATCTGACACCAGTCATATTTTGGATACATTTGATGAGATCACATGAATCCACACAGTTTACCAGGTATATACTAAATTCAAAATTTAAAGTGAAGTCATTTGTGAGACAATTTCACAAAGTATGATTTATAGTAATTGTTTGTCAACAGTCAACACGCCAGATGTCACTTCCAGACTACACAAAGCGTTGCAGTACTTCTCTGATGCTGCCGAGACGTATAGTAAGGTGAGGACATTATAGGAACAAGCAGTATTATGTACCGGTACATAATTATAAAAAAAATGTGATTATTAAAAGATATTGCATTAACGGTGTCCCAAAACCAGATGCTTACTGGCTTACTGGTCTTGGTTAAGATATTATCTAGTCATGTGACATTGCAGTAACCTGTATACACCTGCAGAATAATCTCCTGGTGGCTGCTTCACTAATAAAATTATAAAGAACTCTTAAGGAAACCTTGTTTTTAAGAATAATCTGTTAAACAATGTTTTTTTCAAAATGCATATATTCATTGCCATATTACACTACTGTTAAGGATCTAAATTGATTTTAAAATGCAAAATTGGGTTTAAGAGCTGTTAACAATGTTAGTGAAATGGTCCCTAGGTCTCTGTGGCCAGCACATTCACGTTTACCCATAATGCAACATAATATTAATAGATCTAACGATTACCAGATCTGTGATCACCAGTGGTATGATAATTGTCTGTCTGTTCTCTCGGGTGCAGTGTTTACGTTATCAAACACCAGAAGTAGAGGCCACATATAATTGTCTCTGTGTTCTCTCAGATGCAGTGTTTGTTTATTATCCAAAATCCTGAATATGAGTACGATTGCTATTTGTGTGGTCCACCTGGGGCAGTTTGTTTGGTGTCTCGCACCACGCATATAAGGCCTCAAATTAATTATTAATAATAATTATTATTTTATTTATAAGGCACCATATATCCAGAATACATTTCCACTCTGTGGCACATAAAATACAACATTGATATAGTATGACACCATTGTTAGTATGTTAGTGTTTGTGTTACAGAAGTATAACAGCTAGACTGTTGTTTGTGTTGTGCCAGGAACAGTGTTTGTGTTACCACACACAATGAGTATGACTACACTGTTGTGTGTGTTGTGCCAGGAGCAGTGTTTGTGTTACCACACAGAATGAGTATGACTACACTGTTGTTTGTGTTGTGCCAGGAGCAGTGTTTGTGTTACCACACACAATGAGTATGACTACACTATTGTGTGTGTTGTGCCAGGAACAGTGTTTGTGTTACCACACACAATGAGTATGACTACACTATTGTGTGTGTTGTGCCAGGAACAGTGTTTGTGTTACCACACACAATGAGTATGACTACACTGTTGTGTGTGTTGTGCCAGGAACAGTGTTTGTGTTACCCACACAATGAGTATGACTACACTGTTGTGTGTGTTGTGCCAGGAACAGTGTTTGTGCTACCACACACAATGAGTATGACTACACTGTTGTGTGTGTTGTGCCAGGAACAGTGTTTGTGTTACCACACACAATGAGTATGACTACACTGTTGTGTGTGTTGTGCCAGGAACAGTGTTTGTGTTACCACACACAATGAGTATGACTACACTGTTGTGTGTGTTGTGCCAGGAACAGTGTTTGTGTTACCACACACAATGAGTATGACTACACTGTTGTGTGTGTTGTGCCAGGAACAGTGTTTGTGTTACCACACACAATGAGTATGACTACACTGTTGTGTGTGTTGTGCCAGGAACAGTGTTTGTGTTACAACACATAATGAGTATGACTACACTGTTGTTTGTGTTGTGCCAGGAGCAATGTTTGTGTTACCACACACAATGAGTATGACTACACTCTTGTTTGTGTTGTGCCAGGAACAGTGTTTGTGTTACCACACACAATGAGTATGACTACACTCTTGTTTGTGTTGTGCCAGGAACAGTGTTTGTGTTACCACACACAATGAGTATGACTACACTCTTGTTTGTGTTGTGCCAGGAACAGTGTTTGTGTTACCACACACAATGAGTATGACTACACTCTTGTTTGTGTTGTGCCAGGAACAGTGTTTGTGTTACCACACACAATGAGTATGACTACACTGTTGTGTGTGTTGTGCCAGGAGCAGTGTTTGTGTTACCACACACAATGAGTATGACTACACTGTTGTGTGTGTTGTGCCAGGAACAGTGTTTGTGTTACCACACACAATGAGTATGACTACACTGTTGTTTGTGTTGTGCCAGGAGCAATGTTTGTGATACAACACACAATGAGTATGACTACACTGTTGTGTATGTTGTGCCAGGAACAGTGTTTGTGTTACCACACACAATGAGTATGACTACACTGTTGTTTGTGTTGTGCCAGGAGCAATGTTTGTGATACAACACACAATGAGTGTGACTACACTGTTGTGTATGTTGTGCCAGGAACAGTGTTTGTGTTACAACACACAATGAGTATTACTACACTGTTGTTTGTGTTGTGCCAGGAGCAGTGTCTGAGACATGCGGAGACGTGTGTGAGACAGGCGCGGCTAGTGGCTCTACAGCTCCACTTGCTGCCCGCTGCCAAATACGTGCTGCATCTGTCACCTGACGGCGTCAAGGCATTTGTAACAACACACCACAAGTTTTATGAGGTATAAAATCACATTGTCTGTGTTTTGTAACAATGCACCATGAACTTTCAAGGTAATTAATTGTTATGGATTTTGTAGGATTTGCAATGAAGAATCGTATATACGTGGATATTCAAAATGCGTCACCTAATGGATAATAATTCTGCTAAATAATGTTAGTGTAAAACTAACAAAAACAAATCAGGAATGTTATTGATGTTTGAAAATGTGATTCCTGATACAAAACTATGAGTAAAAGATGAAATAAACTGCTAGAATGTGCACAACCGTTGTCATTTTGACAACAGCAACTTACAAGGCATTGTAGGCACATAATTATATATATATATATATATATATATATATATATATATATATATATATATATATATATATTGTCTGTTGTGTTGTATGCCTACATTGTCTGCTATGTTGTAGGCCTACATTGTCTGTTGTGTTGTAGGCCTACATTGTCTGTTGTTTTGTAGGCCTACATTATCTGTTGTGTTGTATGCCTACATTGTCTGCTGTATTGTAGGCCTACATTGTCTGTTGTGTTGTAGGCCTACATTGTCTGTTGTGTTTAGGCCTACATTGTCTGTTGTGTTGTAGGCCTACATTGTCTGCTGTCTTGTAGGCCTACATTATCTGTTGTGTTGTATGCCTACATTGTCTGCTGTATTGTAGGCCTACATTGTCTGTTGTGTTGTAGGCCTACATTGTCTGTTGTGTTTAGGCCTACATTGTCTGTTGTGTTGTAGGCCTACATTGTATGTTGTGTTGTAGGCCTACATTGTCTGTTGTGTTGTAGGCCTACATTGTATGTTGTGTTGTAGGCCTACATTGTCTGTTGTGTTGTAGGCCTACATTGTCTGCTGTCTTTAGGCCTACATTGTCTGTTGTGTTGTAGGCCTACATTGTCTGCTGTGTTGTAGGCCTACATTGTCTGCTGTGTTGTAGGCCTACATTGTCTGCTATGTTGTAGGCCTACATTGTCTGCTGTGTTTAGGCCTACATTGTCTGCTGTGTTTAGGCCTACATTGTCTGCTGTGTTGTAGGCCTACATTGTCTGTTGTGTTGTAGGCCTACATTGTCTGTTGTGTTGTAGGCCTACATTGTCTGCTGTGCCTACAATGACCACAACTACTGGGCAGACGCTGTCTATCACCAGATGGTGGAGCGTGCAGACACCAAGTACCTCACTGACCTGCGCACTCACATCCCACTCACTGGCAGTCTGGCGGAGGACGTCGTAGAAAGGTTAGTCCCACTCACTGGCAGTCTGGGGGAGGACGTCGTAGAAAGGTTAGTCCCACTCACTGGCAGTCTGGCGGAGGACGTCGTAGAAAGGTTAGTCCCACTCACTGGCAGTCTGGCGGAGGACGTCGTAGAAAGGTTAGTCCCACTCACTGGCAGTCTGGCGGAGGACGTCGTAGAAAGGTTAGTCCCACTCACTGGCAGTCTGGTGGAGGACGTCGTAGAAAGGTTAGTCCCACTCACTGGCAGTCTGGTGGAGGACGTCGTAGAAAGGTTAGTCCCACTCACTGGCAGTCTGGTGGAGGACGTCGTAGAAAGGTTAGTCCCACTCACTGGCAGTCTGGCGGAGGACGTCGTAGAAAGGTTAGTCCCACTCACTGGCTGTCTGGCGGAGGACGTCGTAAAAAGGTTAGTCCCACTCACTGGCAGTCTGGCGGAGGACGTCGTAGAAAGGTTAGTCCCACTCACTGGCAGTCTGGCGGAGGACGTCGTAGAAAGGTTAGTCCCACTCACTGGCAGTCTGGCGGAGGACGTCGTAGAAAGGTTAGTCCCACTCACTGGCAGTCTGGCGGAGGACGTCGTAGAAAGGTTAGTCCCACTCACTGGCAGTCTGGCGGAGGACGTCGTAGAAAGGTTAGTCCCACTCACTGGCAGTCTGGCGGAGGACGTCGTAGAAAGGTTAGTCCCACTCACTGGCAGTCTGGTGGAGGACGTCGTAGAAAGGTTAGTCCCACTCACTGGCAGTCTGGTGGAGGACGTCGTAGAAAGGTTAGTCCCACTCACTGGCAGTCTGGCGGAGGACGTCGTAGAAAGGTTAGTCCCACTCACTGGCTGTCTGGCGGAGGACGTCGTAGAAAGGTTAGTCCCACTCACTGGCAGTCTGGTGGAGGACGTCGTAGAAAGGTTAGTCCCACTCACTGGCAGTCTGGTGGAGGACGTCGTAGAAAGGTTAGTCCCACTCACTGGCAGTCTGGCGGAGGACGTCGTAGAAAGGTTAGTCCCACTCACTGGCAGTCTGGTGGAGGACGTCGTAGAAAGGTTATTCCCACTCAATGGCAGTCTGGTGGAGGACGTCGTAGAAAGGTTAGTCCCACTCACTGGCAGTCTGGTGGAGGACGTCGTAGAAAGGTTAGTCCCACTCACTGGCAGTCTGGCGGAGGACGTCATAGAAAGGTTAGTCCCACTCACTGGCAGTCTGGTGGAGGACGTCGTAGAAAGGTTATTCCCACTCACTGGCAGTCTGGTGGAGGACGTCGTAGAAAGGTTAGTCCCACTCACTGGCAGTCTGGTGGAGGACGTCGTAGAAAGGTTAGTCCCACTCACTGGCAGTCTGGCGGAGGACGTCGTAGAAAGGTTAGTCCCACTCACTGGCTGTCTGGCGGAGGACGTCGTAGAAAGGTTAGTCCCACTCACTGGCAGTCTGGTGGAGGACGTCGTAGAAAGGTTAGTCCCACTCACTGGCAGTCTGGTGGAGGACGTCGTAGAAAGGTTAGTCCCACTCACTGGCAGTCTGGCGGAGGACGTCATAGAAAGGTTAGTCCCACTCACTGGCAGTCTGGTGGAGGACGTCGTAGAAAGGTTATTCCCACTCAATGGCAGTCTGGTGGAGGAATTTATTATAAAAAAATTGCCATTTACTAGTGTAGAATAATTGTTAAATGGGGACAAATGTTCACTGTAACATCACAGCATATAATTTTATTGCAAGTACCAGAACATTATTTTAAATAAGCTTACCTCTCGTCTCTATGGTTCTTGTTTTACTTTTTGCCGACATTTTGTTTGTTGTTAATATTTACAAACTATGTCACACCTTTCAGATATCGAGCCATTCCTGCAGCAAACACAACAGCACCAGTTCAAATGAAGAAACTGCTGGCCTGCTGCTCAGACATTCAGACAGCCTACAGACTGGCAACAGAGCTGGGCTTCTCCGACACTGTGCGAACCTTCCTAGACGGGGAGCAAGGCAACTACCTGCAAGACATCACTGCGTGAGACCACAAATGGCAGACATCAATAGAGACCACCTTCTGCAAGACCTTTGACTCAGTAACTTCATTGTGCAATACCTTGAGTGCCAGACATGTTGAGACTAACTTCTGCAAGACTCAACGCAAGTGATTTCATTGTGAAATACCTCGAGTGCCAGAGACGTGCATGTATACCAACCACCCTGATTAGAAGATTCGACTCATAACGTTGTTTGAAACTACTAGTGTCATTTGTTTAGAGACCACGAGATGACCTCTTTTTGAGAGCATTAATGGCACATGGAACTAGACTACGAGACCGAGCTTGGTCTGTTAGGTCTTGCAAATCTAGTCATAAGTCATAGTATTTTATCATAATATCACGTGTAACAGTATTGTAATATAAAATGAGGTATATATAATGTATGCAAATTGTGATTTATATGACTGCGAACACTGGAAAGTGGAGATGTGTAATGTGCAATGATCATAGGAAAAACAGATCAATTTCTATATTTTAGTAGACGCGGAAATTAATTGGTAGCACAGGTTACTTTTTACATCACCTGTTGTGTGTGCAAGTATGCGAGAGTGTCTACTGCATTTACATGCAGATATTTAAACATTATAACAAGTGGCAATAAACACAGAATCAATTACCAGAAACAAACATTTGAACTTTTATTTTGAAAAAAAATTATTCGTACATCACACAACCAACTAAATCAGCACATGCAGGTACACATAGAATTGTCGTGTTCATAAGCTAGCTGCCTCAGATACAATCAACAGAGAATGGCACTGCACACATATACTCTACTTCCTTTCATTCATCTTCTCAACACACTAATAATAATCTATGTGAAGAATATTTATTGGTCTGAAGTATAAAAAAACGTCCTGACAGCGAAATAGTCAAAAGAATCTAGTAATCCCAGGTAAATGCCACAAAACAACGAGAGTTTTC
This sequence comes from Ridgeia piscesae, assembly GCA_025642075.2. Taxonomy (NCBI): domain Eukaryota; kingdom Metazoa; phylum Annelida; class Polychaeta; order Sabellida; family Siboglinidae; genus Ridgeia; species Ridgeia piscesae. Next base: position 91,269 of record JAODUO010001293.1, read on the forward strand.
TTGATAGAGACGAATGAATCAACAGCCTTTGGCTCGTGATAAAATGCACACATGACAAACTCCATACAAGTCAACATGAGACCGATTCCCTTTCATCTGATAGTCTATATACACATCTGGAGTGCCGGGCATTGAACAGTTTAGTATCTTTATATTGCCACAGCACATTAAAAACAATATAATACAGAAACACGACTAATATATAAAAAACCTGACCATCCTCGCTGAAACACTTAACCATATAGGAATCCTGACTACATCTTATGACTAAGTCCACGCACGCCTGCGGGTGCCGATAATGTTGTCACGCATCAAACGTCACGTCGCAGACCCTTGACCATGTGTGACGTGTATGGGGTGACCACAGGTAGACAGATGTGACTGTCACACATGACTCTTGACCATTCTATGCAACGGCAGTTTCCACTGAAGCCAAACAGATCAATATTATGCAAATGCACATGTCATTTACACCTGCCTAAGGATACCACAACATTATTTGTGTACCATTGTACATTGAGTAGAATATATACATTTGTTCCTTCTTATAATATTGGTACAATTTACTGTAGACTTATTTTGCCAAATGAATAATAACCTCAATTTAAAAGTAATTCTCAAAAGGTTGCCATACAATATTTATATATTCCCAACTCAACATTAATATAAATATCTGGAGGTTATGTGATCTCAAAACATAATTTTTAATATGAAAACTTGCACATGCTAATGAGTAATGTTATACAATTTAAAAAGCAATAGTTTCAATAACGCTCTAGACAAGTTAACATGTTGAAGACACACAGTTCTTAACAAATGTTTTGATAACATCAGGATAGTTAGATGTATTTCCAGTTTTCACTGGTCATGTATGACACATGCACACGCACATACCTAGAGTGTGATGTCTTCACAGTGAGCCACCTTGAGACATTGCCTGGCCAGCACTGCAACACACAACACAGCCACATACAGCAAGTGTCATTAGCCAAGTGGTCAGTCACACCAGTCATAACACAACAGCTTGCAGCAATGTCAGCAAGACAAGCCAACTTAACAGGCTTTACAAATAGGCAGCCTGGAGCAAGACAAGCCAACTTAACAGGCTTTACAAATAGGCAGCCTGGAGCAAGACAAGCCAACTTAACAGGCTTTACAAATAGGCAGCCTGGAGCAAGACAAGCCAGCTGGTTTAATAGACATATGCAGCAACACAAGCTGATGGAACTGACAAGTGACGTGTTGTAGCAAGACATATTTCTTTCTGATTTAGTACATCTTCTACAACAAGACAACAGACTTAATGCATGCTGACCTGCTCCGGTAAGTGTTAATACTTGTACAAAACCAGGCAGATATTAAACCTTGTATATGTGGCATAGATCACACTGGCTAGTTTGACCTGTGGCTATGCCTGCATGAAACAGACATTTTAACAAAACATACACAATTAGGCACAATGAAAGCTTTCAATAAGGTAGAAGCGTGTAAGTCTAAGATGCCAACTTGTCCAGTAGAGAACTTGCACTTCCCCGTCTAGAAGAGTTCTCACCTTCTCACTCAAACACCATCTCGACACAGTGCATAGCACCATGTCATGCCAGTCACTTAGCACAATATGCTCATACATTTCACCTGTCAATTGTTTAGACACATTCATGTGATGGGTGACTTGAAGTCTTGAACTGTACTTATACCACACAACACAACCAGTATGTAACATGGCTTTCTCATCACATTAATGGCAACATTAGCAAATGTGCCAACATGAGGCCATACATTTGATGGTATACATGTTCTGCCTGTATGAAGTCGGCTAGTTATAATCTAAGCAGTACTAGGGCTGTCAGACTTTGTAAGATCTACAGTTCTGTAAATGTAGTCGTACCATGTACATTTTAAATTCATCCTGGCAAACAATTTGGCCAGCCAAACAGCAAACAATACCATGTTGAGCTGATACAAAGTTACTCACTGATTCTATTACAAAATGAACAATTAATGTAACCATGCCTGAAGCAGAATGTGACCATGAAAATCCTATACATGCCAATACATTTTAAAAGCTATTTCCCCAAAATGGTTCTGTGGCTATGATGTAAGCAGGCTCCACATTAACATTGGCCCGCTTGCCTGGCACCTTTTGGAAGCTGCCAGGCGAGTTTAGGCCACCAATTCTCATTTGGGCCACTGGCTTTAATCCGATTGACCAGTCAGAAGAAAAAAACAGGACAACTGGATATTTTTATTTGATATTTCAATATTTGTTTTGTATCACAAGATGGCTGGTTTACTCAAGTCATTTGCATGAAAAAACATTAGTGCATATTCCATAATGGACAGACTTCAAGAGTTTGTTATAATGTCAAAGTGTGATATCGCTGCAAAAGACCGGTGGATCTTGTAGTTCAGTCTTGGTAAAACATGAGCTAAGAGTCTGGACAGCATTCACAATCGCACACCGACCCCGATGTATAGCTTACACACGGTATCATGGTTCAAATGAAAGTTTATCATGGTTTTGTGTACATCTCATCCTTGCAATACTGGTTTTAGCATTGAGCCTTGGCACAACCAAATAAAATGCTTATGATGTGCTGAATGCAGTCTGCTAGTTTCAAGCACCCCCCAATCACCCCCCCCAATAACTGCCACCTATCAAAATATTTCACTGACTTTAGTCAGAATGGGAAATAAAAAGTGTATAAATAAATTATATATATATATATATATATATATATATATATATATATATATATATATATGTCTAAAGATGGTTTATTGTGAATTAATGACACACCAGATTTTGCATATATAGCAGTGGTACCACAATAAAAAATCTTCAGGTTTCCCCTCCTTATGACAATCTTAGTTTCGTAAATGAATGTGCCAAACAAAAAAGAAATGGGGATGTCTGCATGATGTCACTCCTAGAAAACCTTTGTGAACTTATAAAATGGATGTACCTGGGCATTTTTTTAATTATTTTTTTATTTTTAAATGCTTGCCAGTAATATTTTGGGCAAGCCAGTAACTTTTCAAGTGTACTGGTCCCATGGCTCAAACATTGCCCAAAAGTTTTACGTAACTCATATATGTTGCCGAAATGTATCCCATAATCTGCTCAAACATTACTCACAAATGTTCTTATAACAAGCTGTACTACCAGCACTCGGGTGTATTCAGTGAGTGCACACATTGAGACCATCACAGCAGCGTCGTTGTCCTGTCATTAGATACAAGCGATACATGCAGGAGACTTGACTGCCTACAGCCCCATCTGTTGAGGAACACCATCACCACATGCTGTTAGACCGTGACGCAGCGGCATGCATAATTAGGGAAGACTGCGATTCGTTGCTGTCAAGTGCACAACAACTAAATCACTAGTCTTCCAGACTATACAAGCCAGCAGCAGCGGTAGGAGAGAAAGCAGCGAAGCAAAGGTCTGTGAGCGCATCAGTATCAGTGTCAGTCGCCGACTGTGTTAGTAGTTCTTGTACAGTTAGTAGGTTATGTACTAGTTGCAGACCATCACCCCAGTCTAACACTACATGATGGGAACAAGCAGGGAACCACCACCATCGCCACGGTAACGCAATGCTTTAGAAAGATTTAAGAACACCAGAGCCACATTTCATGTGTCATTACACATGCATGCAATGTTTCATCCAGTTGATGATTTTGAATTTGCGAAAATGACCATGCGTCATAATTACACAGAGGTGGCTGTGCGATGTGCATCCCGACGTGTGTCCTTGTCAGCTGGTGGAGCAACACAAGCAACCGGACCCACAATCCTGGCCGATTATTTGTGCTACTCCCACCAGTCTGCAATCTGTGGGTGATGCACTTCGCACAGGTACCGCTTGATTCGTCAGAAAGGCTCTGGTTGGTGCCAGCTGATGCCCATCATTTACATGCAGCAAATTACAAAGCATCCACTGGAATGGGTATGACACTTGCCATGCCAAGTACATGTTGACAATGCAGGAGAGGACAGTGGGCGAGAACTGGGACAGCGGGTTAGTTGTTGGACACAGACTGAGGTCATCAGCAGCATGATAGAAGTTATTACAGATGCAGTGACACTGTGCCAAACCTGTAGCTCTGTGGCATCCTTCATCGACTTTATGTTTGTGCATTACTCAAATCAACTGCAGATCACTGTGAAAAACTACATAAAATTCCGCCACCGTTTTCAACACGTTCCCAACCAACATCGGTTTTGGCAGAGCACAAGGTTTAAAATCAGCACACGCATCAAAGAATCAATACGGTACCGAGGTTCTAGTTTCCAAATTTAAGACCTGATACCATAAATGTAATGATGATGAGCACCCCTGCACTGTTAGGTTAGTCACACTACACATGCGTCCATTGACAAGTCTGCTGGCAAAGCATCTACTGCCCAAACACATAAATTAAATGGGTTAGTAACTCAAGTACAGTACCACAAGAACATGACAATTCCATGGGCCTTCGCATTCGTATTATAGAAGCTTATACAATACTATAACAATGCACCAAGTAGAAGTTACAAACATTAATGAACCACTACTAGCAGGCAAATCTTGTGCTATTCACAGATGTCTACACTGCTGCAGCTACACTACAAAGCAGTCTGTGCTACACATGCCTCCACCTGTCACCACATGTGTGATCAAGTTAATCACAAAAAACCACAGTGACCAAGCAGGGACCACCAGCTGATGCAGACTGGTCAACAGATCATTAGAACCGCAGGAAGTCTTTAATAGCAGACTAATTGGGTGTTGGCCTGTGTCATATCTGGGAGGTGTCCACTGGTCAAACAATGCTGCAAGCATAACAGGAAGACCACTACTGTGACAGCACCAGTAGTCCAGTATCACAGATACGCGATAATTAGTGACAGCATGTGACAACAGCATGCACACTGCCACTAATTGTGTGACAATTACAGGGACTTGTCTGGGTGACTCCAGCATGACTGACCTACCAATCATACATCAGACTGACAGCAGGTAATCGCTATTAGACCGTAGACATTGCACCTGTGCGATAGGTCAACAGCTACTGGCATTCACACATGCTAACTGGAGATTAAGTGTGTTCTGATTAGCAGCCGCAGTCCGACACAGCATGTCCAGTGTTACACACACACAACCCACCTCATCTGCAGCAGGTACTGGGCGTTCTGTATCTGGTCCGGCAGGCCGGTGATTGTGATGATGCGGTCATTTGATCCGGGCATGGCTTCATCTATTGTGATGCCGGCGCCCGACTCCTGGCGGATCTGTCGGATGCGGGAGCCACCCTTGCCAATGATGGCACCAGCAAGCTGTCAAACACAACACATGTCAAACACAACACATGTCACATACAACACATGTCAAACACAACACTTACACATCGCATCTTATTCCTCTCATTCATCTTCTGCAACCAGCTCCAGATGAATAAATATTTTATTTATTTCAGACCAACTGTGTACATAATAAAACAGCAGATACAATACTGTTAGTATACGTAATGAATGACCTTTGGAGACCAGCATGAAGACCTAAAAGATCGCTGTCATGATGAATACTTACATGTACACCTGTACACCTATTACTGATGTTATATGATAATAGCATATCAATATATTAATTACAGTGATTAGAAAATAAATATAGTGGTTAGAATAACGTTAATGAACTGAACAAACCTAGCCTACCCAACATAGCCTACCTTCACATTTACTGTTAGTATAAAATGTTTGCCAATGTAGCTACGGACCAAATATATACCTCAAACAATTTTAATGTATAACCTGTCAAGTCCCTGAATTTGTTTTAACAAAATGAAAAAACAAACTGTTTTACCTGACATAATCATGCCACAACTAACATATTAGGCACACTGTTACCCTTGGGTGTGCAGCAAAGCAGTATATGGAAAAAGAAAGTATATGGAAGACAGGAAATAAAAGAACAAGGTTAATAATTAACAATTGACATGTTTACTAGGAAATATTGGTGTCATTAACTTTTCACCATAAAATAAAAAAAAATTGTAAGTTTTCCCGATATTCAACAATTGGTCATGAGAACAGTTTGGAATCAGGTTGAGTTCGTTCCCACTCTCAAGCAGGAAGATGAACAGGGAGCAACACTGGGTGTACTCACATCTTTTGGAATGCTGACTTGTGTAGTGGTTGATCCACCGCCGCCGCCGCCACCTGACTGGTTGCCTCCACCCCCACTTCCTCCAAACATCATGCCCTGGTTACCCATTCCGCCCTGCAAGAAACATCACACCCTTATTACCTATCCACCCTGCAAGAAACATCACACGCTGTTTACCCCTCCATGTATCATATATCACACTTTGATTACCTATGCCACCCTGAAAGAAACATCACCCACTGACTACCCACTCCTAACAGTAATGAACATTACAACTATTCTGATTACCCATCCCTAACTGCAACAAATTTCAATTCTTGACAACCCACTGATTTGCACAGATCACTTCTGTTGATTGCAATGCTGCCAGGCAACTGACACGACAAATCAACAATAACATAGCATTCTCCTTTGCCAAGGACTGGTTTCATGAAGCGGCCAAAAACATTCTTAACACCAAGACAAGGTTTTACACAGGCAAACAGTGGTTTACACAAAGATGTGACATTATTTAAATGCATAACTTTAAGAACACTTCCTGAAGCAGGTCCCTGATGACTTGAAGCGTAGAAGAATAAAGTGGGCCACTGCAGGCCAGCGTGTTACTTACGACTGTATCCTGTGTGAAGTTCTGGCTGCCAAAGTTGCCCCCACCGCCGCCTCCCGACATACCTCCGCCTCCCATGCTGCCTCCGCCTCCCATACCTGACACACAATAAATCATGCCAGTCACTCTCCCAACACAACACATATCAGAGACATTTCATCTGATGACAAACCCCACTACTCTCCACTCCACTCATCGTACTGCCCTTGGTTACATAGTGACTGACAGTGGCTATTGTGTTGTACTAAGCGAGACAGCTCCTCCCTTAGGTGAACACATCTTGAAATGCTACCGTTGTTCTAGTTCTAAGAAATTTCTGCCACATAGACTTTGTTACCAATTTCTGACTGTCTATGCAACTATTTCTGCTTGAGTGTGATCAAATGAATTATTGACTTTGTGATCCTGGAGTCAAGGCTTTGTTGGAATCGTTGATGTTACATAAAAGGTGTTTAAATGGCAATATATATTTCACATTTAATTACTCTTAACAAGTTCAAGAAGAACAGTACCTCCTCCGCCCATAGAGCCGCCGCCACGGCCGCCCCCAAACCCATTCATGTTGCCACTGCAAACAGAAACAACACAATTCTACAGTGGCACTGTTACCACAACGACATCTCTACAGTTCACACAGAAATACACACTTAAAAGGACACAAACACCAATGGGGAACATACAGAACTAATAAACCAGGTGGCGCTGTTACACAACTCGGGCCTCGTGCCGTCAACTGCCAGCATCTTCTGTTACGCCGCATTCATTTATTAATTGTAGATATGCCTTATATTAATAACAATTCAATTGGGGTCTAAAAGAATTCAAAGACGGACTGAAAAGATAAATCAGCGCCCCCTATCGATCATGTAGGTTCCCCATTACTTGGACCTATAAGTCAATAAAAACTAAAATCTTTCGCATAGAATCTTCCACTTTGAGACTATACACTCCGTAAACCACAGACACTGGACTCACCCGAATCCACCCCCGCGTCCTCCCATACCGCCGCCACTGCCACCACGACTGCCTCGGCCTCCCATCATTCCGCCGCCCATACCGCCACCGCCCATGCCGCCACGACCGCCTCCAATGCCACCTCGGCCCATGATGCCGGTGCCACCGCGTCCGCCACGCATTCCTCCAAAGTCACCCATGCCACCTCGACTGCCTCTGTAGGAGGACAGACTTCAGGTGGTCAGTCAAATACACACTACTCATTAATCCAAACAATCGCTTCAACCCTAAAGATGGTAAATGTACAAATACGTAAATAAAATACCTAAACACAAGTTTAATCCCGATGATATTACATAAAAGTATATTAGATCAACATTTATAAACCAAACCTACCATGCGACGGCGGCAGGTTCAATGAAAAAGTCAAAAGAATGCACAATGGATGTGCTTCTAATCATGTTCAATCCAATGAACTGACCTGTTCATGCCCCCTCGGGGACCCCCGCGACTGCCACGCATGCCTCCTCCACCCATGCCCCCTCGACGACTCGAGTCCATCATTGTGTAGCCACCATACTCCTGGGCGTAGTACTCATCAAAGTTGTGAGGGTCGTAGTGACTGCTGAAGCCTTTCGGGGGCGCCTGCACACAACAATCACAACATCAGTTTCCTGCAGCTGGGAATCTATTTCATTAAACTGTGCACATGGTGGGCACCGACTGATTCGTCAAGCATTCAGCCGGCCGGCCAGCCAGCCAGTCATCAGTTACAGGGATTACTGATATCTAAGGACGAATATTTGATAAAAATTGCATCAGTCAATGCAAACAAATTGTTGGAAAGAATCTGTTTAGCTAATTAGTTGCAATAAAGCAAAGCAACCATGCATGACATTCTCTATAACATGTCAACTAAAAATATAAAAACATTATTAACACTTGTGACCTTTCAAATTTTAATAGTGGTTTAGAAAATACATGAGCTGGCAACGAAACAAAACGTGCTACTTTTATGATATACACTATGTAAAAAACTCTTCTGTACAAGTTATTTGTAAATTAAATGATAAATTATTGTGTATTTCACCTGAAACTGGTCAATCGAATTTCCATTGTATGCAATTTCGGACAATAAAAACAGTACTGCAGTCTAACACTGTTAGTTTAAATCTAAAAAAAATCATTTTAGTCATGGTTCTCATGTTACAAATAAAACTGACCGACTGCAGGAGTTCGAAGATGCTTGCAATGCAGTTGACAATGACTTCCGTCTTGCCACAGATCTGTACTACTCTCTCAGTAGACTGTGGACAACACTGCGAGTACACCTTGATGTTGGCTCCAGTTTCCTGCACACGGGACACATTTGTCACACATGTGTACACACTCAATGTAGCACAAGACACTGGATCATTACACTCTAAACCTCCATGCAACTGTTCTACACATCTCTAACCCGTTAGACCATCACAACACACACACACATTGAGCTGTCTACTTTCACAACCCTGCAGATCTGTTTCAGCTTTGACTTGCGATGTGAACATTTCTTGTTTGACGCGTGTATGACCGTCAACTACACTCGAGAGCCAGGAGATTAGCATACTTACTTCTCTTAGTTCCTTGATCTTGAAGCCAGCACGTCCAATAATGCATCCAGCCTGACTTTGGTGGATCAACAAGCGAACCTCACCGTCATACTCTTTCTCCTGGTACTTCTGTTGGACACACAGTTTAACACCCGTCACAAACAGCACTACACGTTGTCAATTATGTTCATTTTTGATGGATATGACAGACTTACAGATGCAGGCATTTAAAAGTATTATACCCAAGTGTAACAACACGGCCAGAAGTACTGATTTTATATACCCAAACTGAACGAAACTGTATGTAGGTTTATTTCTTCCTACTATGTTTACTGTGCCTAGTTTGGGTCTATCTTGAAATGATGTACATGAAATGATCCACTCACATCTTCAATTGCAGGGATGATGTCCATGAGAACTTCACAGAGTGTTCCAAGGTCCGCACCAATAGACAGGATACTGAAAATACAAATAACCACAACATGTTATTTGAGTCAATCATATTTGTAACTTATTAAATGTGACAAGGTATACATGTCAGCTTCACTACCGACGACATATGGTCTATACAACAGCAAGTGCGAAACTATGTGGCTTAGGACGGATATTTATAACAAACGTACTGGAAAGATTCTTAGTGGAAACTGTTTTGTTGCTAGGTGTCTGTTAAAGGACAGGTCTTAACGAAGGAAGTAGAATTTATGTGCATGAAGTTTTGATGGGAGTGCAGCTCCCTGCCATACAGCTGGTAGGATAATGACTATAGCTCAGCACGTGTGCAACAGAACGGAAGACATTTCATCAACTAATGGAGATAACATTGGCAAATTAACGGCATATAACGGCATATCTCGGCGACGTTCTCTCCACATCCGTTGTTAACAAGAGCACAATAATGGCACCTCCCGTAACATATTTACTGCCCCATCCACTGGATGTCCAGTAATGGCGTCTGGGTGGAGTTAGGAAATTACGGCCATTTAGTGGCCGTGACGCCACCGTGCTCTTGCCAATCAACAGATCACGAGCGTGAGAAATGAGTGCTGTACATCCCCGGCTACCAATACGAGGTGGCCATGTACAATTAATGAAACAGTAAGGTACATATAGGGTTCATACCGTTCTGGGCCACTGCTATCGGGCACCGTTACACTTGCTTTGTACTGCATCAGGCGAGCGGGTGTTGGGCATCATTGTGGATGAGCAATCGGGCCAGGCGAGCGGGGGACACACATTGTTCCGCAGGGACAACAGTGAAGGAAGCGGACCAATCGTGTGTCGGGTCAGGTCAAAGGACAAAGGTCGGGACAGACATGGAGGAGAACAGAGAATTCATTATTAACTGAGAACAACAGGGCATTTGTGACAACGTACGTAACACATGGCATATGCATAACAGTGTGTGTGGCTTGCTTGGGACCGACGCCTGCGTAGAAATGGAAATGGTATTAAATGGCATCAAGTATCAACACGACAAGTCAGCCAGTGGACAGACTGTTTATGGTAAGAGCCTGATCAGTGGCCTGTGGTGCTGGACGCTTGCTGGACAGTGTAGGGTCGGTGGATCCCGGGGACACACTGGCTACCTAAAGGAGACGGGTCGGACTTAATTAAATTAGGCAACTACTTCACCCAAACTGGAGCATGGCGCTGGACACAGGACAAAAGAAAAACTTGCAAAAGTATGGCATTGCAACAGTGTTTGGTGTCGCTGTCAAAGACAAAGCATCGTATCGTAAGAACCCCGCCATGTGTAACTTGTCACTAACGTTTAACAACATATGTGACGGTGAGAATATTAGCGTAATTTTTGTGTGCACTTGTCACAGCAAAACGGTTTGTCTGTGTATCATCACATCCACACAGAGTTGTGTTGTGAGTGCACATCACATTCACACCACACGCAGCAGTGACATCAATGACACCATTTCATTAATGACATCCCACAGGGCATGTCCTAGGTAGCCGCAGTTACCTAGGGATAACAGGCATCGTTTGTGCAATTCAGTCTCACCAGCCACGCCATTACAATTACACTAATGAAAGTACTCCATTGTATCTGTGGTCTGCCTATGCTGGAGCCTGTGGATTACTCGGGCATAGCTGGTGACTAGTAAGTCACGAGGAGTATTCTTTTGTCTCACTGAAACATTTACCAATGACTGCAACAATCACAGATGCTGTTCTTGTCAATGATCAAAACATCTTATCAATACATTTGACCTGATCTGCAGACTGAATATCGGAAGACCAAAAGAACAATCTTATAAAATAATCTTTCTAACGGGGTCCACATCATCAAAATGCGGTCTGCATAACAAATAAAAACTTGAATAAGGACCGCGGTGCTGAATAATGTAATTAATGGTATCAATTAAAACTGCACTACAGTGAATCTGTATAAATTTTGATCTATGTTGATGAAATCCTGATCGTGCAGTGTTCCCAAACAGCTGGGTCACCCGTGAAGCCTTGCACCTACCTCAGACCTCAGTCGCTTGATGTTGCTGCCTCCCTTGCCAATGATGGCACCCACATTCTGTGGAAGAAACCATACAACACTTTACAGTTGGGTTAACCACATTGGATCTTCACTCATAAAACTAATGAAGCAGTCGGCACACACATACTACCAGATCAATTATTGTGTTTAGTGGCACACTTGAGCACAGAACAGAAGACAAGTACAGAATTTCCTCTGAAACATCAAATATGGGCGACGCGTTACCTTGCTCTGAAGCAGCATGCGCAGCTCAATGTGAGGTCCCTCTCCCCGCCTCCGCTTCGGCTGTCTTTCAGACTCTCCCCGATCCTGCTCGTATTCCTCCTCCTCATCGTGTTCCCTCTTCATCCCTACACACAACACATCTTCCACATCATTTCCAGTTCTCTATTCATCCCTACACACAACACATCTTCCACATCATTTCCAGTTCTCTATTCATCCCTACACACAACACATCTTCCACATAATTTCTAGTTCTCTATTCATCCCTACACACAACACACATCTTCCACATAATTTCTAGTTCTCTATTCATCCCTACACACAACACACATCTTCCACATCATTTCCAGTTCTCTATTCATCCCTACACACAACACATCTTCCATATCATTTCTAGTTCTCTATTCATCCCTACACACAACACACATCTTCCACATAATTTCTAGTTCTCTATTCATCCCTACACACAACACACATCTTCCACATAGTTTCTAGTTCTCTATTCATCCCTGCACACAACACACATCTTCCACATAGTTTCTAGTTCTCTATTCATCCCTACACACAACACACATCTTCCACATAGTTTCTAGTTCTCTATTCATCCCTACACACAACACACATCTTCCACATAGTTTCTAGTTCTCTATTCATCCCTACACACAACACACATCTTTTCTAGTTCTCTATTCATCCCTGCACACAACACACATCTTTTCTAGTTCTCTATTCATCCCTGCACACAACACACATCTTCCACATCTTTTCTAGTTCTCTATTCATCCCTACACACAACACACATCTTCCACATAGTTTCTAGTTCTCTATTCATCCCTACACACACACACATCTTCCACATCATTTCCAGTTCTCTATTCATCCCTACACACAACACACATCTTCCACATCGTTTCCAGTTCTCTATTCATCCCTGCACACAACACACATCTTCCACATCTTTTCTAGTTCTCTATTCATCCCTACACACAACACACATCTTCCACATAGTTTCTAGTTCTCTATTCATCCCTACACACAACACACATCTTCCACATCTTTTCTAGTTCTCTATTCATCCCTACACACAACACACATCTTCCACATCGTTTCTAGTTCTCTATTCATCCCTACACACAACACACATCTTCCACATAGTTTCTAGTTCTCTATTCATCCCTACACACAACACACATCTTTTCTAGTTCTCTATTCATCCCTGCACACAACACACATCTTTTCTAGTTCTCTATTCATCCCTGCACACAACACACATCTTTTCTAGTTCTCTATTCATCCCTACACACAACACACATCTTCCACATAGTTTCTAGTTCTCTATTCATCCCTGCACACAACACACATCTTCCACATCGTTTCCAGTTCTCTATTCATCCCTACACACAACACACATCTTCCACATCGTTTCCAGTTCTCTATTCATCCCTGTATACATCAGCTATAACTAGAAACAACTACCAGCCCCCTGGCTATTGTTAAACACCAAGACTTGACAGGTACTCTTAATGTAATGACTATGAAGGCGTCTCTTGGCAGTCTACACATGGATCAGTGAATCATGTATCAATTCTCCATATACTGTATATCATCTCAAATTAGACACAATCTCACTGTTTCCAACAAGAACAGTGTATGTGGCCTCTGTCTTCAATATCTCACTATCTAACATTACCTGGTCAGACGCGTGTAGCCTGCAACATGCTAAGGAGTAGCACCAACAAGTGCAAGCCAAAGAGAGTGAATTAATAGTGCTTAGCTTCATATCGACACTGTCCAGACTGCCAACATGACACGCACTGCACATCATATCAGCTTACACCTGGTTGTCGTGGCAACGTGCTCTGTGTCGACACCACCCAATCACCTGTGTCCACAACAGGAGCACCTGGCTAGCACATCGTTAATTCTTAATGAATTCCAATTGTCACGATGTCATCAGTACATAGTGGCACAGTGCACAAAAACAGCCCTATTGTATGTCACATAAAACATACCTGTTGTACTGAAGACATAAAACATGACTTGTTCTCTAGCTGTCTCTGTTCAGTTTTACAGGTGCCAACATACAATACCTGCCAATTAGTTTACTTATTAATTCCCACCCAAATGTTCATCATCAGAAAATAAATATCAACATAATTATATACTACATTAATAACAAATTTTAGCACCAATGAATGCAAATCAAAATGTTAAAACACTGAGAAATATACAAAGTCCACAATGAGATAAATGTGACCGTAGTTGTTAGTTCAGTAAATCTCATCAGTTTGTCATATTTATTATTTAATAATTAACATCTACTGTAACTGCTGTTAGACCTAATTGCTGACAATTACCCTGTGTGGAATCGTGATCCTCTGCCATCTCTATATACATTCAATTCACTGGTCCAGTGAATGTATGCGTTGGTAGTCAAATGTCAGCAGTGTGCAGTCTGAAACAACGTTATTACGTGTGATCATCAAAGGCAAACTAAATTATTTACACAAGAAAAAGTTGTGCCACCGAATTTAGAGCAAAATATAGATATCTATCATACATGCAACAATGCATCTGAACTGTTTATAAGCAGAACATTAACAAATGATGTTAATTTCAAACGCAGAAGCACCGAGTTCTCCACATGAAATACATAGATGAATGACGACTACATGTACAGAAAACACTGCCCAAACTCTCATGGCAAAACACAAAGATATTCTGGATATAGTTTAGCCAGTATATTTGCAATTTAAATGTTCAGCCAAAATGCTAAGCTTTTTGGCAGAAGCACTCAGATCCAGTCAAGCCTAATTATCTTTTTGAAGGAAAGTCTGCATGTGCGTTTTAATTTCTTGAAAACTTGTTGAATTTATACATTATACTTATATTTATGCTTTCTATTTCTAAGGTGTTTGTGCAATGAATCAAGTAGCAGCCAGGCTTCTGGCGAGACAGAACAGCGGAAAGGAATCCTCCTGCAACACCTACAGCATCCGCCACGCCTGTCAGCGCAATATTGATTACACAGCAGTGGTGACTTTTCAATTCCATACAGATAACACCTGAGCAGGTACAATAGCCGATCCCCAGGTGTGCACCTATTTCTACCTGGCCGTGACAAAACGACAAAATCAATAGTGGCGGAATACGAGTGACCACGTCCTTTATGCGACGTATCATTACCATGCCGTGTAACAATATGGTCAGGCACGCTCCACTGGCTGGTCCAATTACACAAAAGCCACACATGCAGTGAAGTATTATGACCACCTGGGTGCCTACATGAAAAGGCTTGATCCCAGAGACATCAAGAAACTGTCCATTAGGAAAGTGTGTTCAGGTACAAGGCAAGGCTGGATTATCACTGGAGTGACTGGACTGATCGTAGAATGAAATACAAATTCATATAATCTGACCACGCGTAATAGAACATAGTCCAGTCCTAAAATGGATAAACATCTTGCACTTCCAAATGTATAAATATGTAAACGATAGCTGTGAAACAGATGAAATACTGGAATCAATATACTGAAAACAATATGACAAGAATATTATAAGATAAATAAATAATTGTGATAAAATACTTGATTCAAATACTTGATGGATGGAATGTGAGAGCAGTGAGTTTTTACAGTTGGCATCCTGCATCTCCTTCCAGAGGGGAGAAGGTCGTGGGTGGGGTCAGATAAGATTTTTGTTGCCATTTGCAGTGTTCTTGACTTTTACAAATATGGTGATGCCAAAGCTTTATTCCCCAAATACAAGTGGTAATTAACCTAAAACCATAATATTTTGCACACATATTCTGCTTCATAGGTAAATTAACACAAATGTTGTATTATGAGACATAATTATAAAATATGGCCATAAAAACTATATTTTAAAGTCATTTAAATAAGTTGTGTTATGCATATTGAAGACCTTGCATATTTATCAGGCAGAAAACCCCAGTTCAAACACAACAAAACATACAGCATACAACTGTTCTGAGATTATGAATAGCAACATATTTGTTTGAAAGAACAATGCACCCTAGACCACATTTCCAGATGATCGACTCATGTATAACAAAAGGTCACAATCAGCAATTGTATGTCGTATCAACTATTTCATCACTATGAAAACACTCAAGAATAGCCACACATCTAATGTAGATACATCCGCAGACTGCAACCTATGATACTGTCATTCGTTTAACTGAAATGTCACTTAATCTTGTGATGATAGTTCTCATTTAGGCAATCTAGTACTGTATCTTCAAACTGCTCAAACTGTTTTATAGTTATGTTGCCATCATGCCAACTAGTGCACAAAGTGACCACTGGTAAACAGTTATTGTATGAGATAAACACAGATTTACATGCTGGTCTCGTTCCAAGACAGATTTTATTTTATTACATAATTGTAAAAATGTCACTCAAAACTATTTATTCAAATGATACATTTACATAAAACTTATGAAATAACTGTTAGGCATATTGTGTTAATTAAGATATGTCGCCTCTTTTATGCAAGTATTTCATGAAAACAGCATTTTATAGCCTAGTATCGTGTCATTCCATGTCAAATCAATCACTTTTTGCATCATCCGACTCCAAATATAATTTAGTACAGTTTTTGGTTCACATGAATACATCAAAATAAAAATCTAGGCAAAATATCGTTGAAGATATAGGTCCCTGAACTTTGACCAAAATCGCACACTGACCGCTACATTAATGCCTGTAACTCTGCTATTAATCAATATTCCATTGGAAAGTCAATAAACATGCACACGTAACTAATAAAATAAAAACAAGTGTGAAAACAAAATTCTTTGACCTTAGATACCCAAAAAATGTATCCTCTGATTTTGTACACAGTATCCTATACTGTTGCAGAAGAGTCCGTAAAAAAAATTAGAGCGGGCAAATAATAATGTTCAGAGATACATTAAATTAAGTAAACCCGACATCACCCGTGGATGGAAAATTGCACCAGGATAGCACTGTTTAACCCAATACAAACATACAGCACAATCTCTGATTTTGCTAATATTGTGCACACAGTGTCCAATATTATTGCAGAAGAGTCCCTGAAAATATTAGATTGGGCAAATTATAAAGTTTACAGATACATTAAATTAAGTAAACCAGACGTCACTCATGGATGAAAAATTGCACCAGGATAGCACTGTATAACCCAATATAAACATACAGCACAATTTCTGATTTTGCTAATATTTTGCATATATTATTGCAGAAAAGTCCCTGAAAATATTGGAGTGGGCAAATAATAATGTTCAGAGATATATTAAATTACGTACACATGTGGATGAAAAATTGCACCAGGATAGCAATGTATAATCTGTGCAATACAAACATACAGCACAATCTCTGATGTATAAATCCATAATGTATGTATGCTCACTAATAATATAATTGCTATTCAATATACCAGGGGTTATTTACACATCAGAGACTGTGCGTATTGGGTTATACAGTGCTATTCTGGTGCAGTTTTTCATCCATGGGTTTACTTAATTTAATGTATCTCTGAACATTATTATTTGCACTCTCTAATATTTTCAGGGACTCTTCTGCCATAGTTTATTTAGTGTAGGATATTGTATAACAAATATTAACAAAATAAGGATAATTGTTTTGGGTATCTGAGGTCAAATTTCACAAATTACATTATTATTTATACTAATGTTTTAATTTTATAATAGTTGTGTGCATTTGTATTAGCTTTCCCATGCTATATTGATTGTTTCTCTAGCTATATTAATAGCAGAGTTACAGGCATTAATGTAGTGGTCAGTATGCATTTTGGGTCAAAGTTCAGTGACATACCTATCTTCAATGATACTTGACCTAGATTTTTATTTTATTTTGATATTCTCGCATGAGCCAAAACAGTACTAAATTTCATAAAAATTGGAGTCGGGTGATGTTCTGCGTGATTGATTTGACCCTATCGTGTTTACTATTTCCTTAAATATTAGTAAGCAAGCCTTTAAGCAAATGGTAGTAGGTCCCTATGATAGTAGGCCCCTATATACTAGCAAAGTTAACTGAACTTTCTGCTGCGTTTTAATATTTCACAGGATCTCACATTAAATGTCTTTAATGAGACACATTGCTGTAACCAAAGGATGTCTATAAACAAACTTATTTAATGTCTCAAATTAAAATGAGGTAAACAAAATTCAATTGCAAATGTGACCATGTGACTAGTGTAGCATATTGGCTATGGTATTATAAACACGTTTCAATATTAGATGAAATAATTGTAAACATCTATTGAAGTATGGGATGCAATTTTCATCTTATCACACTGTGGTGATTTTACTTGCCATGCAGCAGAAACCGAGTGCTTCTGTTCGGACCATAAAGTGAATAAAAAGTGATATTATCTTATATTCTAGGCATTTTACTAAAAAAATCTATTAAAAAAAATTGTACGCCATTGATGAAATACATGGTTTTGATTAATCAATTCCAAAAAAAATTATGATGCAGAATTATTTTTCAAAAATTATGACTGAATATGGCAGAAATTGAGTGGACCAGTTAGGGCTGCATTCATCAAAATTGACTCCCACCAGTGTATCTCTATTTATTTGCAAGAATTGATCGTAGTTAATGGAATGTGCCATTTTGCAAAAAAATATCTCAAAGATGCTACTAAAAAGTTTTATACTTTTAGATAAGAAAAAGGTGCTAAAATACTTATATTATGTAAGATTTCTTTGAATATTAATAATTAATAGAAATTGTCATACTTTTAGTGAACAAAATGTCTGACTAATGGCATAGTAATGTGATATCCAATAAGATTTCAAAGCCTGCGACAAGAACCAGGATTACTACTTTGTGCGACCAAAGACAAAGTCAAACGATGCACAGCACAGGTCTGTACTGTTTATTGGGGAGTGAACATCGGTTACTTCTTTCTTTGACTATGTTTTCTTTGGGATCGCATGCATGGCCCGACTTCTTAGGAATAACACACATATTTTTGTTTTACTTTGTTTCATTTGTTTGTCAATCCCATTCAGTCGAAGTCGGTCTACGCCGGCTGAATCAACGGGAACCCGATTCCGATAAAACGGGTAGGTGCCTTGACACCCTGCATATACAACACGATTTTATTGTTCTCTTCTGCACTTACACCAAAGCCGTACATAACGACAGGCAAACAAAACAACTACTTCATGTTAGATTCCTGAACCACCAATTCATAGACGCGTCCCCAGTCCATGCGCTGTTTAACCGGCACACATTTTTAGAATCGCAACTTGTCTTACTCTTACGCGGATCTATCATGGTACTAAAAATTCCACTGAAATATGCCCCAACCACACATATAACAAAGCAACAGTTTCTACAGATTGCATAGAACATGCTTAATTGAGCAGTACTATAACTACCATCAGTAATACTAAATTCGACGATCAAACAAACCTCTTCCGTCTTCTGCAACGCGGTAACGAACAAAATGGCCGACTCTTCTTTACCTTAGTTATGTGTACACGGCGTTTAATAAAAACGTATTGTATTTTAAATAGCCGACAATATGTAGAAGCTTTCACGGTATTAGCTAATCTATGTATACAAATGTGTTTTTGCCTGTATTACTAAATAAACATATGCTATGATTATGTGACGATATTAAAACTGTGGACAAAATCTACCTTTCGGATTGCAAGGAATATGGTAAATCCCCCTCCAACAGCCTTGATTATTGAAAAACTCCACGGTGTGTCGCCACAGTTTGTCGCACTCTCCAACTGGGCGACTTGAAAGTTCAAATGCCTTTCACTGTTTGTCTATCGACAATAAATTTTGTGTCGTCTTCTTATGAAACTTTACTTGCGATTCAGAGTTAGCACCCAGAGGAGACATTTTACGAGAGTTAGAAAGATGAGATATTGACTAAGACAATTCTATATTCGATCAGTACGCATAATATTCTATTAAGGATGTCTTCGATCAGTACGCATATATGGATGTCTTTAAATATGACGGCAACAATAATGAATAAACAATAATTTCTAGAATTGTTTTGCGGCTGGTTTTCTTGTAATCATACAAAGGCAATAGATATACAACCTGTCTTGGCGTCATTGAGCTGGGATCATTCTCTAGTTATCTAAACTCCCAACGCTGGATTACTGTGGACGTGGTGATCGCGAAAAAGCAGCCGGCATAGGGTTAACCTTGATTACACAGACTCCGTGAGGTGGCAGCACTTTTACTAATACAAATAAACTGTATATATATATATATATATATATATATATATATATATATATATATATATATATATATATATATATACACACACACACACACACACACACACACACACACACACACACACACACACACACACACACACACACACACACACACACACACACACACACACACACACACACACACACACACACACACACACACACACACACACACACACACACACACACACACACACACACACACACATTAAGGCTAAATGACCATCCCATATATTTTAGATGTGATCATGAGTTGTAAAATGCATTTCCTTTTTTAAGGACAATAAAGTGATTGGATTTGAAATGCTGCTTAGGGAGACCAATGCATAAAAAACGCCTATAGGAGACCGGTCGTATATTATTATGTAACTGATTTTCCAATTATGTCTAATTGGAACATTGTCTGTCGCAAAAACCGGTCTCATTAAAACCTATATGCTTAGATGCGCTATCGAAGACATTTAATCGAATAGTTTATGCGTACGTATGGATTGACCGGTGTTAATCAAGTATACGTATATATTATATTATAGTATTATATTTAATATAATTATATAATATATATATATAATAAAATACGATAAAATATGCAAACCTGTTACAAATCATATATGTTTTATATATATAGTTATATATATATTATATATATTAAAAATTAATTTTTGGTGTTTTTTTTTTATATATTTATTAAACTTAATACATATCAAACAAGCATATAGTATACACTGAGCACGGAACTCTAACCCTTCAATCAATACATAGCAAAACATTTAAACTATAAGCACTTCTCTGTCGGGGGCCCGTACGTGGCGCCTTATGCACACAAATATATATAAGTGTCTGCAATAAAGGTGCTCAAAACCAATAAAAATATAAAATAAAGTTAATAATAATTGCATAAGTTAATTCCTTTACATTTAAACTATCTCCCTAACAAGGATAGTCATTAAATAAAATGCATTAGTTATGCAATCATACATCAAAACTTTACGGAGACAGGCGCACGTGCGTGCGTGCGTGCGTGTATGTGTGCGTGCGTGTGTGTGTAAAATATTGTATTGCATCGTTGTTCCCGCTTGTATGCTTTGTAATAATACCTTTACAATTTACCAAGAGCTTCAGAGAATAGAGAACCAACAAAATAATTATTGAAGTTTGCGGACGACACAAATGTCTTTAGGAAAATTAAAAGTGATGCAGATAGACAGCATTTACAAGATGATCTTAATAAGTTGATAGAATGGTCTGAGAAGTGGCAGATGCTGTTTAATTTTGGAAAGTGTAAGTGCCTCCACACAGGACATGGGAATGAAGATGCACAATATACAATGGGTGGTACTGTACCAAAAATACTACCTTAAAGGAAAAGGACTTAGGGTTAACTATTAGTGCTGACATGAAGGTATCAGAGCAGTGTGGAATTGCAGCAGCGAAGGGAAACCAAATTCTTGGATTAATTAGGCGAAATATAGTGTACAAAGAAAAAGAACTAATAATACCGCTGTATAAAACAATAGTTAGGCCTCACTTAGAATATTGTATACAAGCATGGAGGCCATATCGCAAGAAGGATATTGATATGCTAGAAAGAGTACAAAGGAGAGCAACCAAAATGATACCAACACTCAGGAATATTAGTTATGAAATGCGTCTAAAAGAATATGGTTTAACAACACTAGAAACCAGAAGATCGAGAGGAGATCAGATTGAGGTGTTTAAAATATTGAATGGGTATGAAAATATTGACAGAAATATTTTTTTCACAGTCAAGGAAGAGAGAAGGACTAGAGGACATGGAGTTACATTACCAAAGAAGCAGTGTAGACTGGATATTAGAACATTTTCATTTTCACAAAGAACAGTAAACGAATGGAACAGATTATCAGCTGATTGTGTAGGTGCTAGTAGTGTTAATATATTTAAAAATAAAATCGACATATACCTAAGACGGGCGGGGTATACTTAGATAGATAGGTTGGACTCTCGATAAGCCAAATGGCTTCCTAGTCCACCTGCCATCTAGAGTTGAATCTCTAGGTGGCAATCTTGTTAAATCTTGTTAAATCTTGTTAAATCTTGTTAAATCTTGTTAAATCTTGTTAAATCTTGTTAAATCTTGTTAAATCTTGTTAAATCTTGTTAAATCTTGTTAAATCTTGTTAAACACTTAGGCGACTTTGTCTTGACGCCACAACAAATTGAGTGGAGGCGCATTGTCCCAAAAGCATCCGATCGAATAGCATACTTTTCGTCTTTTTAAGTTGTATAGTAATTTAAATACGTTCGCAACAAAAAAGCGTAAGAAGGAAGAAAACACATTGACGCGAGAGGTGGCGCGCCTTATGACGTCACATTATCATTATTGTTTCCATAGTTTCCGCCGTCACAATGTCGCGCCATAACGCAAACTCTGTCTTGGTTCTAGTTCTAGTTGTTTCTTGCATTTGTCATGGTTCTGGGCATCCATCTGGCTAAACGTTCCCCAATCTGCATCACGACTTTGCTTTCCTTCTTTTTGCTGTCCTTCTTCCTCGTTATATGTGCAGCATGTCCCTTCTAGAAACCACGTCTCTTACCATTCTTTCGTGCACGCAATGGCCGAACTGTACCTGGCGCATCTTACATGTAGACAGTTTAAATGTGGATGAGAAAATACTTAAACATGGCACACGAGAGAAGCCTAGCTTAATGGCAGCCCTAAGCTCATATCACCAGTGCAGTGTTAACTTGATTTCCTCCAAGTGAGCCATTGTCAGCAACACTATTCCCATGGGTAGTTGATTTATTATTTATCTTGAAGGTAATATTCAGACATTTTATTTCTGTCTGATTGTGTGAACTTTGATATTGCAGAATATTTTTAACCAAAATTATTTAAATTGCAAGTAAGCCTGCGAATGACACACGGATAGACAGACGGCCAGGGCCGCAAGGTGCTTATTTTGCTCAATGCACGCGCTGGAGCACTTTTTTTTATTGGTGCTGAAAAAAGTTAAGCATTTCTAAGCCTACATCTCAGCGGCAGAGTTTTAAGTATTAGGGAGGAAGTACGGTTGAATAATAATTTGTTGTAGAAATGGACCCGCTTTTTAACGGCAAGGAGGGGGCGCTTTTCTCGTGGTGCATTACTGGTAAAATCAAACACGTCAATGCATACGTAATCATCCACGTGCATGTTCTGACTCCCGTGGACCAGTCCATTGATAATGATAGGGTGCAAGTTATATACCCTCACGCCGGTTGACACAATCACAAGCGCAAAAATGCCGAAACGCTGACTCAATGCTACACCAACTACAACACAAAATTGCACAGAAAAGAACAGTTTGATTTTCAACAACGTCGCGTTGTTTTAAAAGCCAATGACGTTCACGGGAAGTGGCCACCCACCGTTTAGGCTACGTCCACTATTTTTAAACGATTGTTCTCATTGGTCTGTAGAAAAGTCTTTCCTTCTAGAATGTTCTCCCGGATGTTTCGGTAAATTTGTCTGATTGGCTACTTAAAATAGACTCACTGTTTTAGCCAATGAAATCCTTCGATTGAATAACGTTATATTTTGATTTGGCCGTTAAGAAAGTCTGTTGAGCGCAACTTTCCGAGCAAGAGACACGCTCAGAAACAGCTCAGAAACATCTCAACTCGACTGCTCGGTCTATCGCGGCGTAGCCAGACACAGCCGTCGTGTCCACCGAGCCTATCACGGTGTGGCGGTCCAGAACGTCGAGCGGTCCAGAACGTCGAAGGATAGCGGTTCATGTCAAAAGGTTAGCGGTTCATGGCGAAGGTTAGCGCGACGTTACGCCGGCCCGCGGCTAGCAAGTCTGGAATATATATCCGGTCCAGGATGTCGTTCCACCTCGTTTTGAGTGTTGTTTATGGATTTCTTACATGCGTGACAAAGGTTAACGTCTACTGTGACCAGCGTAAACATGGTGATTGCCGAATTAACATATGAGTGAACCATGCATATTATAGTTTATGTTAATCATTTATTGATGCGCTTCCTTTCTTGCAATTATTATTAATAAACATAACAAAACCTCACATTCATCGTTACTTGTATTTTTTTTATAAACAGTGTTTTTCTTAATGTCCTTGTCTCAGAGCGTTGTGCATGTTATGGCTTCGTTACAGCCATGGTTTTCAATATAACTCTGTCAGTTTAAGATATATGTAACTGTGTACTAGCTGAATGTATTGGATGTAACGTGCCCGAATTGGCATAGTTTGTAGGCAGGCCCTATAATTTGGAAACAAATTAAAATAAAGCTGTATTTTAGATACATACGGTTTAAATTGTGTATGTGATGTAGATAGCCCATAGAGGTAGTGTGTACAATAAATTCGTCAGGGGATGGGTGTGGATCACACTTTTATAATAGCATATATTTGCGTCTATTTTGCATGTATGGAACACACTTTTATAGTGGTCCTATTGGAATGTTTTGTAGAATTATATTTTTTTATTCAAAAAGGCGTTATATGGGCTTAACATTGCAGTATATAAATCCCATTGAGGTGCTTCAATATCAGTACAAAGGGTGGAAATCTAGACGTTACCATATCCAAATAGTTGGTTTTACCCAACACAACTCGGCAATGATTTAATAATATATTTTGGGAAATGAGTCATGCATTCAAGACTTACATAACTTTATTAACATGTCGACTGGTGTAAGTATGTGTCACATAACAGTTGAATAGTAGTGTTAAATGAAATGCAAACAATATCATTCACAACAATAGAAGCTCTTTGTATAAACCGTTGCATTTAATAATAATTAAATAAGATTAGTTTCAAAGATTTATAAACTCATGCAACAACGCCGGCCGAAAACCAACAACGTCGGCCTGCTCTATTTGGTTTGTCTCCGTTCCGTCGCAGATGGCCTTTGCGTACTGAAATATAGATACACATTATTGTTAATATTTCCCCGTGTTAACAACACGTTCATATGAATACCTCTTTATTGTTCCATGGTAATGTGACTATTGTTAGTCACATCGTTTCTTTGGTTGTTCGGTTAAATATAACAACACTTCACACAATAGTGAAATAATATAAATGACAAAAGATGTGTATTTTAAACTTTGAACAGAAATTTTGTTCACATTTATCAAACGTACACCTCTTAAAAAAAGCAATCTTATTACTTCAGAAACAACATCCATACTAATCCAGATATAACATAACAGTGCATTGAAAATAACGCAACTTGTTGATGTAATGGCTGATTAAGGGCCACATAATAATATAATCTAACTACTCCTGCAAAAAACATATCACTACGACAAAAACAGACATGGCTGCAAGGCTAGTAGGCAACAATCCATGTCTTCCCTGTTTTAGTATAGCAATTTAATTTCCCCGAGCACGCCATGATATACCTCCTGCCCTCATATGGCCAGAAACTGAAACGAGTGAAACCTTGCGTTCGAAATATCAAGCACTGGGACGACGAGTCCATCCTGCGTCTCCAAGGATGTCTAGCATGTACGGACTGGGATTCTTAGATACGCGTCTAACGACATTCATGAATGTGCAGATACTGTGACATCATACATAAACTTCTGCCAGGATCTGTTCACCAAAAACCTGAAAATTAAACTGAAACAGAAGGAGGAAGTCTTCAAGAGTGGCGACCGTGCACTGTACAAAAAAGCCAAGTACGGTGTCGAAAAAGCGATACGGGGAGCGAAAACCGACTTCAGGCGCAAACTCGAAGGCCAGTTCCTTTCAAACGATACCCGCTCTGTCTGGCAAGGACTCCAGTGCATTACTGGCTACAAGCAAAAGCATTCAATCCCTGGCGTTGAATCAGCAACACCTGACAACTTTAACAACTTTTACGCCCGCTTCGACCGCCAGAATTTGACGCCTACATCTGTCAGCCTCCCATACCCTGCTGTGCCACTCCATCCACCCTTCACTGTTCAAGAGCACTAGGTGAGGAAGCTACTCAAGCAACAGAGCAGCAGGAAAGCAGCTGGTCCGGACAACGTTTCCACATCAACTTTGAAATACTGCGCTAATGAATTAGCGACTGTATTTACAGACTTATTTAACGCCTCTCTCAATCTGCACATTGTTGCAGTCTGTTTTAAGGCAGCAAGCATAATTCCGGTACCGAAGAAGCCGAAAGCGACCGCGCTGAATGACTTCCGCCCCGTGGCTCTGACGTCAGTGGTGATGAAAGTGTTTGAGCGATTGGTACTGAGATATCTGAAGTCGGTCACCAACTCCAGCATGGATTCACTGCAGTTCGCGTACAGGGAGAACAGATGCACAGATGATGCTGTTGCATTGGCCCTGCATTTTGTGATGCAGCACTTGGATTATCCGAACACATATGCACGCATCCTCTTCGTTGACTACAGTTCTGCCTTCAATACGGTCATCCCCTCAGCAGCTGTACGACAAACTTCAGTTGCTGTCACTTGACCCATCAATGTGTTACTGGCTTCTGGACTTTTTACTACAGCGATCACAGGTTGTTAAGATGAACAGTATAGTTTCCAGTACTATTATCATGAACACGGGGACTCCTCAGGGATGTGTCCTTTCCCCATTGCTATATTCTCTGTTTACAAATGACTGTGTTTCACATCACTCTTCTGTACCATTGCTAAAGTTTGCAGATGACACTACATTAGTAGGGCTGGTGTCGGACTCAGATGAGTCTGAATACCGCCATGAAGTTAGCAGCCTGGTGTCGTGGTGTGACACTAACAACCTACAACTGAATGCGTCCAAAACTCGAGAGATGATCGTAGATTTTAGGAAGAGAAAAAACCCACTTGCTCCCATTATTGTTAACGGCGACTCTATCGAAAGGGTGGACTGTTTTAAATTTCTAGGTACGATAATATCAAGTGACTTAGCTTGGGAAAACAACACAGACGCTGCCGTCAAAAAGGCCCAACAAAGACTGTTCTTCCTGCGCCAACTAAAGAAGTTCGGGCTGAGGAGAGACATTCTTGTTCAGTTCTATCGTTCTGCTATTGAGAGTATTCTTACATTCTCAATATGTGTATGGTTCGGCGGCATCAGCCAGCGCCAGAGTAGCAGGCTTGACAGAATGGTGAAAACAGCTTCCAAAATTTCGGAGTGTCTACCAGCCATAATATACAAAGACAGATCCAAAAAAGAGCCTGCAAAATTATCTCAGACCAAACTCACCCTGCCCATTATCTTTTCGATCTATTACCGTCAGGCAAACGCTATAGATGCATCCGTACGAAAAGAAGTCGCTTTAGAAATAGTTTTTGCCCAAGTGCCGTAGCAGCCTTATAAGGAATGAAATTTAGAACGTAGATGTAAAGACCCTGGAAACTTGGCTGTTTTCGCCGCTCTGGCGGAATTGTAATTTTTCTGGCGCTCGTTGGTATGGCTGAGCCGTGTGGGGTGTGGGTGTACCTATTCTCAGTAGCGGATCGGTGGTGCTGAGCAACATTCTTCTCTTCTCCAGAAATTTTAAAACAATTTAAAGGACATTTTAGATATATTTTATTTATTTTGTTTATTAACTAGTTTACACCACAATTATTGTAAACTAGATAATCTATTATTTAAATTTTGTATTTATTTATTTATTAAAAAAAAAAAAAAAATGTTTACTGTATATCTTATATTTATTTGCCATATTTTATTGTATATATAGGCATTATATGAGTCAACGCCAGACTACATTCCAATTCATCATGTAATGCACGTTGAATATGGCAATAAAGCTTTATTATTATTAAAAAAAATTTCTATAATGCCTATATCATCGTGTGTGTGTGTGTGTGTGTGTGTGTGTGTGTGTGTGTGTGTGTGTGTGTGTGTGTGTGTGTGTGTGTGTGTGTGTGTGTGTGTGTGTGTGTGTGTGTGTGTGTGTGTGTGTGTGTGTGTGTGTGTGTGTGTGTGTGTGTGTGTGTGTGTGTGTGTGTGTGTGTGTGTGTGTGTGTGTGTGTGTGTGTGTGTGTGTGTGTGTGTGTGTGTGTGTGTGTGTGTGTGTGTGTGTGTGTGTGTGTGTGTGTGTGTGTGTGTGTGTGTGTGTGTGTGTGTGTGTGTGTGTGTGTGTGTGTGTGTGTGTGTGTGTGTGTGTGTGTGTGTGTGTGTGTGTGTGTGTGTGTGTGTGTGTGTGTGTGTGTGTGTGTGTGTGTGTGTGTGTGTGTGTGTGTGTGTGTGTGTGTGTGTTTTGTGTGTGTTTGTGTGTGTTTGTGTTGTGTCTGTGTGTGTGTGTCTGTGTGTGTGTGTTTTCTGTGTGTGTGTGTGTCTGTGTGTGTGTCTGTGTGTGTGTCTGTGTGTGTGTCTGTGTGTGTGTCTGTGTGTGTGTTGTGTGTGTGTCTGTGTGTGTGTTGTGTGTGTGTCTGTGTGTGTGTGTGTGTGAATATATAACTTCAGAAAGTATGTGGAACATGCATGCACAAACTGTTTTTTAAGATAACATACGTTGTCATTCAGCCATTCCCATGGAAAAAATGTGCGCAAATCTTTCTGCGTCATGGTGATTCCACCAACTGTCACCTTAGACGGAAGAGACAGTGGGGTATGAGAAAACGTGCGGTATGAAAGACAGTGGGGTGGGAAAGGAAAAAGGGGGTAGAAAGACAGTGGGGTAGGAAAAACATTGGGGTAGGAGAGGACAGTGGGGTATGGGGAAGACAGTGGGGTGGGAAAGAAAAATTTGGGTAGGAGAGGACAATGGGGTAGGAGAGGACAGTGGGGTAGGAGAGGACAGTGGGGTAGGAGAAGACAGTGGGGTAGGAGAAGACAGTAGGGTAGGAGAAGACAGTGGGGTAGGAGAGGACAGTAGGGTAGGAGAAGACAGTGGGGTAGGAGAGGACAGTGGGGTAGGAGAAGACAGTAGGGTAGGAGAGGACAGTGGGGTAGGAGAGGACAGTGGGGTAGGAGAAGACAGTGGGGTAGGAGAGGACAGTGGGGTAGGAGAGGACAGTGGGGTAGGAGAGGACAGTGGTGCAGGAGAGGACAGTGGGGTAGGAGAAGACAGTTCAGTTCTTATTTTAAAAAGTAAGTAAGACACGTGAAACATTTGTCAAATTTATTGAGGATAAGTTTAAATTGAGGCAAATAATTAAAATTGTTACCTGAATGGGCCATTCCATTGTGGCTCCAGTTTTCCACCTTTCCTCCCGATGTTTCAGGACGATGTCCCCAATCTTAAAGTGAAATGATGTCACTCCCTTTGTCTGTCTGTTCATGTACTGCTTAGATTGGCGCTGTTGGGCAGTTGTGACATTTGTGTGAACGTGGAAAGTCATGGTGCTTAGAACATAGTTGGATGGAAGGTTTAAATATATAAAATTGTCAGTTAGAAGTAATAATTTATACACAAGAAAGAATATAATATAGTAAGGGACACAATTCTAGGAGTTGTAACTTGATAACAATGTTATCTCTATCTGACCAGTGGTTGTGCTATATTCATAGTCAGCTTATGTTATCTGTATGGGAAAGTAAGAGACTTTGAATTCAGTTGGTGATATGGATCCACCAATGAAAAGCAACATAAATTGGTTCATCACAATGGACAGGGTTACATTATTTTACTGTTTACATTATCTTGTAAAAACCCTGTAACACGTACAAACTTTCACTACTTTTACACACCAGTTCATGAACGCTTATCACCTGTTTCCCTACTTGCTCAACGTAGTTGTCCACATCCTCTTCCACGAATGTTGGAATGTGAATGTCTTCTTCCCTGTCAGCATCATCCATCTATACAATATATCTGAATTGTACCTACTGGGCTATATTTCTGTCAAGTACTATTTCATGAGTCCAATGTATATCATTAACACATAAAACAATCACTTGTACAAAACATTTAGTTATGTAAATATTTAACAACTAATAAAGTGTTATTTATGTATAATTATTATACAACAACTGTTGTCTGAAATGCATGTAACATTGTGGCATTATGCAATGAATGCAATGACATGCAATATGACAATAAACGAAATACCTCAACAGGCAGACGTGGATGGCGATTGAACATGAGGAAGAATGGGGTGTAGTTGGTCGACCCCTGTCTCTGTGCGCGCATGCTAAATGCGACCTCTTCCAGGTAGTCGTCCTAGTCATCCTGATGTTCACCTGTCAACTTGCTCAGTCGGGTTTTGAGTGTCTGATTGGTTCTACAATCAATCCAGATGGTCAATGGTTGACAATTCTATAAGAGTAATTCTGGGTCAGTCTGAAAAGGAATACCAGTTGTGAACAACAATTAGACATTTTTTTACATGTTTAGACAAACGTATCTGCTATTTATAGTATTACAAGTTTGGTTTGTTATACGACAGTAACAATATTTTGAAGAAAAAAAACATTGTTTTATTCATAATGTGACTGTAATGCTAATAATTAATAACTGCTACCTCTCATCAAGTCCATTTGTTTGGGGATGGTACGCTGCCGTAATCATGCGGTCGATATAGAATATTTTGGCCAAATCTGCATTGATGGTGTTGACAAATTCACGACCTTGGTCGGATAACAGTTTCTTCTGGGCACCATATCTGTAAAAGGACAACAAATATGAGACATTCTGCTGAAGATATGTGGTGAGCTTGCTTTAAAATTAACACCTTTTCCATAAATAAAACCAAGGCCTATTTTGTGACGAAGTAATAGATATGGGAGACCCAGTGCTTTCCAGCCCTTCCAAATTGTTTCAGTTCCGGCATGAAATTACTGTTTTTATTGTGTAAACCAAGTCAATACATTGAACAGCATAGGGCATCTGCCATATAGCTATCCTTTTTCAATTTTGTTTGGATTATAACCAATTATTATGAAATTAATTTTGTGTACTGCTACACACATAAGTTATTTAAATTAAGTATACATGTCTTCTTATTAACATTGCTAGGCTGCTTGAAGCTTAATAATCAAGGAATGCAATATCTGCAAATGAAGCTGTTCAAGCTTCGCAATACCTCCTCACCCGTCTTCCGCTTCAGGGAGTATAGTTCAACGTATTTTGTGAAATAGTGTCATGACATATTTGTAGCCATTCTTGGTCTCAGGTAGTGGGCCTAAAAAGTAGCTTAAATACAAGTTTGTATAATAATATTAGGTAGATTCCATTTTAAAAAGGGGGGTTTAAAGTTAAATCAGTATTCTTGATAGGACATTTGTTGTCCCTCTCTTCTAAGGCCATCAAATCTAAACTGGCAAAACCCTTTAATGAAACAATGAAATCAAGGAAAATAAATAAAATTAATAGTAGTAGAAGTTGTGATATTCTATTCACAACAATATGCCATAAAACAGGCGCACAAGAATGACAATTTTTCATGCACAATCATCTAATTGCCATAGATAATATAATTTGCAACACAAGCACAAATGCTAACTTGGGACAACAAGTGTGCATGTTACGACTATTTAATTTGTCATAAACATTCAAGAGTGGAAATGTTTACAGCATAAATATCAATATTAGCTCCTGTGTACACTGGCAATAGTCAACATTACATTGAGTAAGGATTACATCTGTACTTTTCACATTACATGGCCTACCTACGAGATCCATGCCAACCATATGCATGGGTGCCACAATCTTGATAGGTGTTAGCTTTGGCGCTACTGTTTTGATTTTTTTAATCGCTGACATGCATCGCATTTCGAAATCTGCAATATGTAAAATAAGATCATGTAACATAAAATTGGGATCTACAATGACAAGAATTGTTACAAAATTTTTAAAACAGCATATCATATGGATAGTGTTTTTAATGGTATATACTACATAAAGCAACATTTGACTTTGAAATATACAGTATATTCTTGCAAATAAGTGTAATGTTCACATTCACAAATTTTAAACTTTAAAAACATGAATTTCCTTTTTTTGGAAAATTTAAAACTTTGGTAGTGAGCTATTGGTGAGTGAGCCGGGGTGAGTGAGTGGTGAGTGAGTGAGTGAGTGAGTGGGTGAGGAGGAGCGGCAGTAAATTTGGGGAGGTTTAGCTAGTGAGTGGGTTTAGCTAGGGGTGGGGGGGTGAGTTAGTGGTGAGCTGGGGGTGATTAAGGGGAGTGAGTGAGGGCGTGCGTGAGTGAGCCCAGTGAGTGAGTGAGTGAATGAGTATATAAAAATATATATATATATATATATATATATATATATATATATATATATATATGGGGTATGTGAATACAATATATATGCATATTGCAATATTTTGATTGATTTATTGAGTGTTGAACCAGCAGGATATATACTATTCAGTAAATCAGTATTGTCTGACTCATGATCTTGTCTGCCAATAAAGATATAAGATCGATATCTGATATATATTTTGTGTGTGTGTGTGTGTGTGTGTGTGTGTGTGTGTGTGTGTGTGTGTGTGTGTGTGTGTGTGTGTGTGTGTGTGTGTGTGTGTGTGTGTGTGTGTGTGTGTGTGTGTGTGTGTGTGTGTGTGTGTGTGTGTGTGTGTGTGTGTGTGTGTGTGTTTTGTGTGTGTGTGTGTGTGTGTGTGTGTGTGTGTGTGTGTGTGTGTGTGTGTGTGTGTGTGTGTGTGTTTATATACATATACTTTTCACCCATCACTTACGTATGTTTTTACGTCACCCTTGACCCCTTTCCAGTAGTATCGCTGGGTTATTTTGTCTACAATGGCATTGACGCCACTGTGGCCAGCATGGGGGGCAGAGTGGACCTGCCACAAGATCTTTTCTTTCTCTTTTTCATCGGTGATGATTTTTTTGGCGGATGTTTGTGTGTGGCTGAACGTACACTAACATTCCCGTTTTTTGCAATTTTTTATTTAACAAAAAATTACATTAATTTTTTAAAAGGGGGGTAAAGTGGGCCTGTCAGCCAAAGTGGGCCCCATCTGTCACAGCATTCCTGGTATGCAATGCAGTCAAACCAACAATAGTAGTATTTACAAACCCTCCATGGGACACAATTCAACGTTGTATTTGTTTCTTTGGCACAAATGCAAAACGTTGAGTATCACATTTGTGTTTTAGGTACTTTTCTTAAATAATTGATATGCCTTACAAACACCACCTTTTCATAAATTGTCAGGGTACATAACTGAAAATGTGGTCCAGGGAGCAATAGGCCATAGTTAGTTAAATGAACAATTTCAGTTTGAAGTGAATAAACACAATAATCCCAAAATGGCGTCCGACAGATAATCTACAGCAGAGGCCAAAGTGGGCCCCATGGGGCTACAGTGCGCCAAGCTACAGAGGGACGACCTGGAACATTGCTGGCAGTCATTACAAGAAACACGTCGAGGCCACAGCCTTATCTGGGATATTCGGATATTTGTATTCTAACAGCAGAACATGCAAAAGCTGGATGTATTGTGGGGAGTGTGGCCGGTGGATACACCATGCGTACGCTGGGTATGAGCGTGGCGGGTTATGTGCAAGATTTGCTTCAACGATTATGTGGCATCGCATAGCATTGTGAGGGGGCCCACTTTGGCCTCCATGTTTTAAGAAATAATAAAATGAGTGTCTTTTTAAAACTCGTCTAACGTATTATATTTATTAAGATAGAGTAACTAGACTGTGCATGTACGTAGTCAATATACATAGGTAGGTATTGTAGCAAAAAAAATTTTCCATTTTTGTACATAACTGTCAAATGAAGGTTGATCGGCGCTTAAGGAGCCCATTTTACCCGCCCTTCCCCTACTAGTCAGTTATTAATTGTAAAGAGCACTCCTAGTCTGTTGTCATTTCTGATGTTGCAGTGTGGGCCACTTGATTTGCTGCAGCATTCGTAATAGACATAATATATTACTTATAATAAATGTGTGGATAAATAAATAAATAATGATGCTTGTTTGGGTTTTAAAAGTAGCTGCTAAAAAGATGACTCATTAGTGCCACTTTAAATTAAGAAATGGCTTTTCCTTCCCTATACATTTTATTGCCCACATACCTCAACTGCACAGTTT
This sequence comes from Ridgeia piscesae, assembly GCA_025642075.2. NCBI lineage: Eukaryota > Metazoa > Annelida > Polychaeta > Sabellida > Siboglinidae > Ridgeia > Ridgeia piscesae. Next base: position 125,527 of record JAODUO010001293.1, read on the forward strand.
CATTTCATGATAAATCCTTACAAGTGATTGATGATGATGACATGTTCTTAAACAGGTTTGGGATTATTAATAAGATTAAATTCATTTTATATATATATATATATATATATATATATATATATATATATATATATATATATATATATATAATTCCCAATAAAGAAGCAGTTTCAGTAACACCATAATGTTAGGTTAAATTGTTTAATGATTACATAAATTCTATGACGGTGGCTGTATAAATATATGCTTAACTTTTATTTTAGTGACTGCATCATTATTAAAGAGAATTGTTACTCCTACTTTCTTAAATGATATTTTAGTTTTATGTATTTTAGCCTTCTATATTTTTATTTGTTTAGTTATTGTTTTCATTAATCTGTTTACGTGGCACTTTGGTAATGTAGAGTTAATTTTAGTCATGTTTAAGTAATTATTTTTTAACGAATACCTACTACATGTATATGTAAAACGCCCTGAGTAGTTTATAACTAGATTTGGCACTATATAAATATACTTATTTATTTATTTATTTTATGAGGTAAATCAGTTGACTGATTTTTATCGGATTATATCTATATGCAATTGATACATAAATTGTTGCATCAATGACATTCGTTTTAATGAAATGTCAACCGATGAAGGAAATAATATGCGCAGATACAATGTATCAGTCAACAGCCCATGCCAGGGGTAATTGTGCGCAAAGGTTTGTGCATTTACCTGGCGGATTTGAACCTCCAACTTACGCCGAGACAATTGGGTATAATTTCGTCCGTTTCTGCAATCGTCGAAGTTCGGGCTATTTGCGCTCGATCGACAACAGTGGAGGCAGGCAGGCTTTCACAGAGGAAAGAGCCATATTGAAAATACATCACAAACATACCAACACGATCTCAGTCTCGATCCGCCATAGCCTTCCACTGAGTGAGTGAGTGAGTGAGTGAGTGAGTGAGTGAGTGAGTGATCGAGTGGGCGGGCGGGCGAGGGAGGGAGAAAGGGAAAAAGGGAGAAAGGGAGGGATCGAGCGAGCCAGTCAGCAGCCAGCCAGCCAGCCAGCCAGCCAGCCAGCCAGCCAGCGCGTGCGTGCGTGCGTGCGTGCGTCCGTGCGTGCGCGCTTATATATGTGCCTGCGTGTATGGATAACACAACACTATAATTTTAAAACAGAGCTTAGATTAAAACATCATCATCATCGATCATCATAACAAGTTGTCTAGTTTTATCAAAATAGTTACCAATACTTGTTTTAACCATGTGTACAGTGTAAACACAGGCAGAACCACGTGGAAACATGGCCACGTGTACCGTGTAAATAGTGGCTGTCCCGTGGATACGTGCTGTATGCTCATTAGTCGAAACAATTCACGTTGCTTACCATGCATCCCGTGATTCAAAACGTGCAGAAGTCGAAAACACGCAAACAAGGTTTTAGTTTATTAATTAATACGTTGTATACTAATTCTATGTAGAATGAATTGGGGAATATAACCTAATAGGTGTTGTTTAATTTTTTTTGCTAGTCGTCTAATCTGCACCACACAGCTAGTCATCTATCTCGTTGTCATGTAACCCTTGTCACCAGAGGGCACTAGTGTGTAAAATCACGCCCAGCTGGACAAAGTGGACAACCTGTTACGCCCATGTGTATCCTGGGCCAGCGACCAGTCAACACCTAGTATCGGGACCCACTAGTAAATTATCGCCAAGCTACACATTATAACTAAATGTCATACTTTACACGTTGGGAAGACGGGCGTGGCAAGTGAATGTATATATTATAGCCTATAGGGCGTGGCAGTTCAGTGCTGAAGTGCGTGCGTGCGTACGTTCGTGCGTGTGAGTGTAGTACACGTTTCTACTCCATGCAATAACCTTGAATAAAGTTGTCGACGTTGTGTATGTGTGTGTGTGTGTGTGTGTGTGTGTGTGTGTGTGTGTGTGTGTGTGTGTGTGTGTGTGCGTGCGTGCGTGCGTGCGTGCGTGCGTGCGTGTGTCGTTCGTGCGTGCGTACCCGTGGGTAACGGCAGTACTTAGGTCTATCGGTTTACTTTGTCAAAAAACTCAGTTGGATTCGGGTCATTCCAAATATGTAATTCGATAAAAAATCCGGTCAACTACCAATCAATATCTGTAATATTTCAATAAACATGATACGCCAAAACAATTATGTCAGTGCTGCATATTACGGGACAAAACATAGTTTACTTTTCTAATAATGCTACCTCCATTATAAGATATAAACTAAATGAAACTTGAACATTAAATTATTACTCAACCCTTCTCTTTCCCTTCCTCCCTTCCTCCTCCCTTCCTCCCTTCCTCCCTTCCTCCCTTCCTCCCTTCCTCCCTTCCTCCCTTCCTCCCTTCCTCCCTTCCTCCCTCCCTCCCTCCCTCCTTCCTTTCTTTCTTCCTTCCTTCCTTTCTTTCTTTCTTTCTTTCTTTCTTTCTTTCTTTCTTTCTTTCTTTCTTTCTTTCTTTCTTTCTTTCTTCCTTCCTTCCTTCCTTCCTTCCTTCCTTCCTTCCCTCCCTCCCTCCCTCCTTCCCTCCTTCTCTCCTTCCCTCCTTCCTTCCTTCATTCCTTCCTTCCTTCCTTCCTTCCCTCCCTCCCTCCCTCCCTCCGTCCCTCCCTCCCTCCCTCCCTCCTTCCCTCCCTCCCTCCCTCCCTCCCTCCCTCCCTCCCTCCCTCTCTCCATTTCTCTCCCTCTCTCTTCCTCCGATCCTCCCTCCTCTGTCTCTGCGTCATATTATTATATTTTCCCGTTTTTCCTATTCTTTCCCACTCTTCTGTACTCGTCTATACCCCTCTTCCTCAAAAAATTTGCCCGCCACTCGTTTTTTGCCCATTCTCTCATTCTCATTAAGTCGCACATTGATTCGGTCATGGCTATTTGCACATATTAACACGAACGTCGAAGCTATTTATGCCATACAAAGCAATTGTGTAATACCTGCCATGCTTCATTGACATTATCACAGCTTAACACAGACAATGCAATTCGTCAATTGGTGTTGGACATTCTTGGCAAAGCTTACGGCCTCCTAATGGTTTTGCTTCCAAACAAGAGCGCAGGGGTTGAAAACATGTAGCTTCGCCATATCGGTGACTTGCACGTGACAGCTATTTCTATTAACAATTGACTGAAGGGTGCAACGACCAATAGCATGGAATCGTTGGGGGGTCAAAACGTAGTTCTTCCGGTTAACAGTGCAATGCCAACTTCGTATGTTTCTTGTTTTGTTCCAGGTCGAGTGCAGCAGACGATGCACGTTTGACGCTCAATGTAGTGAGACAGTTGGTCTCAGCTAAGCTGCACACAAGGTGCAGTTTAAGATGTCAGCAGACACTAGGATATCAACAGATGCCGAAACACAACAAGGACGGGCACAGATTACACGATGCAGTTACTCGAAGGTATGAAAGTTTGTGGTGGTATTTAGAAAGACAACTAATGGTCGTACGTTCCATTATTGTCATACTATCATATTCGTGGTTCAATGCATGTTTCTATTGTAATTCCCTCTATCATAATGTTACCTTTAACAGCATCACACAATTACAATGTGTTCAGAATTGCTTAGCAAGGATTGTGACCACGTTTATTATTCATTCTGTGCGACTCCTAAAGTCCTTGCATTGTCTTCCTGTCCGATATCGTATTACCTTGAAGATCTTAAGATTCATTGCTTGCGCCGATGAGAAAGGTTGCCTAGCTTCGATCATTTCTTCATGATCTAGTTTTTGTCCCTGAAGTCAATACCATTGTTTGAACAAGTGCTTTTACCTGTTTAAGCCAACACGCATGTGGAAAACAAATTTATGATCACTATGCTAATTGGTGTCGATAATATTTTAAATAAAATAACTAAATTTGTCTTAGTCTACATCTGTTATGTTTATCATTTTATGTTATGTATTCTTGTTTACCAATTTGAGTTATATGGAATTATGCGAATTATGTATCAACATTTAAATTAATTCCTTGTTACATTTTATGAAGGACAAAATGGCGACGATGTGTGCGCCATCTTGGTTTCACGTCGCCTGTTGTAAAACATTCCTATCCATAAATCTGCATGGATGAATAATTATAGGTTCACATGTTAACTTGTTTAATGTATCATATGATATAATATAACATATAAACAATGTTTTTGCCTGTTTAAGCCAACACGCATGTGGAAAACAAAATTACGATCACTATGCTGATTGGTGTCGATAATATCTTTAATAAAATAACTAAAGTTGTCTTAGTCTACATCTGTTAATTATATGTTTATTATTTTATGTTATGTATTCTTGTTTACAAATTTGAGTTATATGGAATTATACGAATTATGTATAAACATCTTAAAGTAATTCCTTGTTACATTTTATGAAGGACAAAATGGCGACGATGTGTGCGCCATCTTGGTTTCACGTAACATAATTTCGTGGATTTTATCTTTAAAATTGTCTGTTTTATCTCAGTTTCACGATGAACTTTAATTAATTCGTTTTGTTTGTGGAAAATATATTTAAAAAATGCTTGAACCTATAATACGTTGCCTTGTAGTTACTGCTTAACTATATCTTGGAGGACATTCATGTAGTCTTTGAAATACATCTATTGTGTAATATGTTTTAATGGATTGTTATGATTTTGCTTTTGTTCATTATATTATAACTATTTTTTTCTTCATGTAGCGCTCATCTGTTAAGCCAACACATGGAGGCACCAAGTAAGAGGTGAAGAGAAGGCAACCTGGCACCGAGACACTGAACAAGAAACAAAGGAAATAAGATAGACCAGGAGAACATGGCCACAAATAAACACCTTGAACAGGAGAAATGAGCAGAGTAAATAAGAATTGTTACACATGTGACTGGTCAGACTCTTGACTGGAGTGCCACAAACAGTGTCACTCTTTACGAAGACACTAATTGGAATGTTCTAATAATAAAAAATACAGTTGTGACTGATTGCATTTAGAATATTGTATTGTAATGCAAAAGCATTGTCAGTTGTTTGTCTTAACCATTTTGTTCACTTGGACAGTTTAGGGCAATATCGATTCAGTGTTGTGTGTGGCAGGTTCACACCCTGCTGGTGTTCCTTATGCAAACATTACATGTTGTGTGCACACGCATTGATTATATATATATATATATATATATATATATATATATATATATATATATATATATATATATATATATATATATATATATATATATATATATATATATTAACACAAAGTTCGTTAATACAATATTAATACAAATGAGCGCTGCGATTGCAGTTTCATATAATTTCATACAGTTCCCTATACCACTTTGTTTGCGGGGAAAAATCTCCGCCAGGGCGAAATTAATATTGCGTGTGACGGTCTGGAATATATATCCGGTACATGATGTCATTCCACGTATGCGCATGCGTGCGCGACCTCAGGTGGCCGATCAACTTTGACCCTGAGGAATGTCCCAACGACCTACGTTGCAGACTACAGCTTACGTCCGTGCACGTGTTCACGCCAATGCAGTTACATACATCCCAAACTGACCGAGTATGTCATGAAAAAGCGGAGACTTATTTAACGCTGTAATTTTGATGGGGATTGCATTAAAAGTGACCTAGAAAGAGTTAGGGAGAAGAATAAAAAAGAGCAACATATAGAAAGTATTGGAGATTGTTGATAGTGAACTTAGTGAGAGAAGAGGAAGAAAAAACACAATGAAAACGGAAATCATTGTCAACTTGATCACCCCTGACGACAGTGATACCAAGACAATAAATGCAATCTGACCCCAGTCTATCTTGAGCAGCTCAGATCGACAAGCAAAACACAAGGACAAAACTGAATTTTTGACAGTTTCTTTACAAATCTTAAACGTTACATCACAACCTGAGAGGATGTCGATCAACTGTAAATCCAACACACAGCATTTCATGTAAGCATTCTATGGCGGTTCTAAGTACTGTAATTATAATATATATATATATATATATATATATATATATATATATATATATATATATATATATATATATATATATAAAACAAATGCATCTCAGTTCCATTCACTAGCTGCGGAATGTTCACCTGCTGATGTAGATGTACTGCTATTGTGTTCACAGAAAGAGTAAACATTTTACAGAACATTATGACAACCTGACTGCATTCTCGTAAATAAGCTAATGGCTGATAGCATTATGGGCGTCCTTTTATTACAATATACTATATATATATATATATATATATATATATATATATATATATATATAATCAAGGCTCAAATCATCTTTCTTCCATTTCAAACCTTAGGCAAGTTCATTCATAGCTCATTGTTCCACCAGTTAATGAATGAGTACCTGGCTGTAGACAGTGGTGAATATTTATGTTTGGTGTCTTTGTGGAATAAGTTCAAACCAGGTCAGGTGAACATGATAAAATAAATTCAACCAACCGTGAAGCACTGTTTAGGATGCGAACGGGATTCCCACCAGTCGTATATCCGTCTTCAAATTGGGGCACGTATTTGCACTGTTTCCACGGCTGACGCAATGGCGACTGGCGAAGTCAATAGCTACAATTTTACAAGTAACTCCCAGTGTTTTTGAAAACGACCAGCCAGGGATACAATAGCGCAGCTTGCGAGGATGGCGCCCTCCGAGCTGTAGACGCTCATAAACGCAGTCGCCACCTTGCGACTAACGCAATCATTAAATAACGTAACACCTCTAGTACGGTTTACAGGGGAAACGTTTATGATTTCATGAAGTATCGGAGATTTATATAACATTTTAGTCGGCGTAGTCGGAACGGGCGCGTCCAATGGCCTTGCAGCCTGTGTCCCTCTGAGACATTTGGAATGTGCCTGCGCTAGCCTTACATTCGCCAAACAAACCCCACACGAGCGTGGACGGTGTAGTTGGAGGTTTGGTTGCAGAAAAAACGTGATTTTATTAGCTTCACGGGGTTGGGGTGCAATTGGTATTGGATTTGGAGATCTTCAAGGTGTTTTGGCAAGCCTCAGGAGATCCATCTCTGTCGTGTACCTGGACACAGAGCAGACTGCTTGGTGCACGCTACTAGATGACTGTGCAATGTTTAATTGTCTACTAGTAACACATAATAGTTATTGTTATTCTTGCTTGCTATGAACAATATTAATTCATAATTGTATCATCTCTCACCAACTTTTATTAAACTAGATTACTAATAAACTGTTTTCATAGTATAAGTATTATGTTTATAGTATTATTCTTTCTTAGTATAATAATTATTATTATCTTGTTATTAATTACACTATTATTATGTACATGTACTACTAGAGGTAGGACTTACGTAATTTTAAAGGGCGTCCAGTTGTTTCAACTAGTTTAGTTATTACTGGCGTCCTGGCATTCATTATTAACACATGTTCTGTGTCTGTTGTATTGCGTTGTATATATGCCAAGTTCAATCGAAAATTCCTGGTTGCATGGTGAAATGACATTATTCGCTGTGAAAAAGCAAGCACATAATTATTTGCTCTCCTTAAAGGTTTGTGACCATGTCTTTTTACTTGTATGAACCACCTGATGGTATGATCTATAATACTGTTTCCTTCCAATTATTATTACTATTAGCCTAACTTGGTAAGAAATTATACAACTCTTAACGCCCTGTAAGGGCCCAGTCCAGTATCTGAAAGAAGATATCAGAGCTGAGTGATAACACATAACAGACACAAATATAAACGGACACAGCCAATACATGTTTTATTTATCAAGCACCAACTGTTACTACATAAACTGGTTACAATGTTGACAAGTTTCTTTACTCAGCCTGGTAGGTCTAATACCTGACTTGACACCTTGTGAAAGATTGTACGTCCTGCAACACTTCAAATACATAACAAACACCTTTAACAACATTCCGATCTGTCACATCCTGATAACAAACTGTGATCATTCAGTCAGAAAACACTCCGTTGAATATTTCTGTCAAACTCCATGATGATTTATTGTGTATGAGCATACCAGAATCAATCTTGGACTAGGAAATGGACTTTCAACAACTATGCAAAATTACATTTAGGTTTTAGGCTGCATCTATCTAGAAACTACTAGCATGGCAAATTACAGTTCTGCCTTCACATATTACACATTTCAGATATAAACTATACTTTTATATAATAAAAAACTTGAAATTAAACACCAGATATACACAAGATAAAAAATTAAGTTTGAAATTTCACATGCAAAGGCTCTTGACTACATTACCCCTGCATAGATCCTACATAATGTACGGAGGTGAGTTGAATCAGTTTACTTTATCCCGATATCTGACTCTGTCAGTCACAACTGTGAGAACAGTGGAGATACCTAAGCTTCATATCAAAAGCAAAGCCAGCAATTCCATGGAATCTCCAAACACGTAATTACCCATTCAAATATTCTCATGTGCAGCTCAGTGGTACTGTGTGTTCAAATCAGTTCTACTTTGTAAACAATAAATTTTCGTAATACTCAAAACATGAAGTACTGAATGTGATAGGCAACTATATTACAGGTTGAGCTCATTTCAGTGCCTTGCAGGGCAACCTGCCTACAGCTATCAAGACTGATATAACCAGCAGTGCACCATGGTATGTGTAGATGCTATTGTACGCCAAAGAATAGAGCCGCCCACATCTTTGTGATTAGTTGTGCTCAAACACTGCATATATTTCAAAATGTGTCTAACCAATGATAAATTTTCATCAAGACGATTTTTAAATATAGTGGAAAATTGACATGCAATGACTGCAACGGATATGCCAAAAACAAGGACCGATCTAACTGACTATTGTTACATCTACCAGGCACTGTATGTGTACTACAATCATGACCGATTTCTACTAGACAAGAAGCTTGTCTCGACTCATCCATAAACAGCCAGGAAGGAGCTTCAAGGCAGGAAGTTGAAGGAGTTTGATGGAGATATTCCACCGAGGTTATCCGACTTCCTGTGAACAGTACATTGTACACTCGCAAACACACCGATAGCTTACGCACATAACAACATGGCTCAAGTAGATGACATTGCCAAACAATTACAACCTTCTCCTCATAGCATTACATGACACACAAGACGTGTCTTCATGTACTGTCTTAATAAGAATATACCTCTACGTCATCACAATAATAAACATACACAAGAGATACGTAAATACAAGTACATCGACTATGCTCTACACGTTTGCGTTATTGCTGTGATTGAAACAGTTCGACTGTCGCCCACTGGCAGGACAGTTCATCCGGTAAACAACAGTTAAACCGATGTTATTTTTACTGCAGCGAACTAGGCTTAAACATTTGCACTTATGACATCAGATCACACGAGAATCCATTAAACAAGATGTGTACACATTTCACAGCCCTGCAGAGATTGACCACGTGAATGTATCTGTGGCTGTGTCCGACTACTAGGCATCAACGGTCACACAGACTGCGACACTGGCCAAGTGACCGGCGAAGAAACATCAATGCATAAACAGCTGTCATGAAAGTTGTAATATGACAGATGACCAGATGACAAAATAACTCGTATCAGTTGTAATATAACATATGAACTGATGCCATAACAGCTGTCATGCAAGTTGTAATATGACATGCAAGTTGTAATATGACAGATGACGTAGTGACATAACAACTGTCATGTTTCATGATAGCTGTAATACAACAGATGTCCCAGTGACTAAATAAATGTCACACAATTTGTGATAAAACAGATGACTTGATTACATAACTACTGTCATGTTACTTGTCACATGACAGATGACCCTATGATAAAACAACTGTCATGCAAGTTGTAATGTGACAGATGACATAATAACTGTCAAGTTTCATGTTAACTATAGTACGACAAATGACCTCCGACATAACAGCTATCATGCAAGTTATGACATGACAGTCGACATGTAAAAAACAACGGTCACATAAGATGTAATAGGACAGGTGACCCGATGTCATAATAGCTGTCATGTGAGTTGTAATAAGACGCTGATGACAAGAGCAGATAGTGTCATGTGACAACAATCTGCTAATACAGTTACCTGGGTGTACGGTGGCCACAATAACAGGCCATCATACAATCACCTACTACATTCACTCCCCAACATAGGCTATTGGAACTAGCACCAGATATAAATGTTACATCCTACTGAAAACGGTGCTGTCATGCCGACATAACTGAACCAATCCAGTTCACATACCTGCCTGACTGGACTACTATCAGCCATTTCCCACAGACAAACCACATGCACAAATGTATGTAAATCGTTTTATCCTGAAAACCATTTTCCGGACCGTATTAAAATTAAATGCAGTGTATGAGCAGACACAAACACAATATGAAACACATAAATGGGTGTACGAAATATATATGCAAATAAACACTTAGTACCACTCCAAAGTCACATTAGTGTCCTTTTGAACCCCCACTGAGTCTCAACTGAAATATAGATTTTCAGTGCATTTCAAAGTCCCGTCCAGATGTTATGGTACCTTTGACACCACACTCCATAAAACATGCGTTGTTGTCATCCCTCAAGTCAGACCCCAGAAGTATTTTTATTGCTGCAACTGGAAAACGCAGCGTGACACATTGGCACAAATTGTCGCCACAAACTGCGCAACAGCAAGCCCTTGTAAATGGGGGCAGCCTCACAAATACAGATTCTCCATGCAAAGATCAAAACAAAATCCTATGTACAATTGGCCACCTGCTGTTGATTCTACAGGCCTGGAACGTCTTGTTGCCGCACGCACACAGCTATGTACATTTGTCAGTTACGCCCATTATTCTATGTACAAATCGTCAAAGCATTCACACGGTTGGTTATACAAGAGCAGCTGTTCGCTCTATTTACACACTACAGCTCCACCTGGTGTAGAGGTGGTGAGCCGATCTTGCGACCACACACGGGCCACTGAGGTATTGCGGCCACGCTCGGGCCACTGATCTCTTGTGGCCACGATCGGGCCACTGAGGTAGTTGTTCTTCTGATCTTCATAACTCGTGACTAATTAACATGTTGGTGCCAATGAGGAGCGAGACGCGACAAGCAGTACAAGTGCTGCCACCACTCCGTCTGTATGTTATATAAAAATACACTACATTGGCCTGCACGTGCACAGTGTACTAGTAATGACCCGCATTAACAGTGACCATTTCATCGATAGATAATCTCCCTGTCAGCTCACCTGTACACAAATTAACCTCGCTGACGACACCTGTATGGTGTTAACAAGTGAACAGTGTGGTTTTTGTCAAAATGTCTCTACCTCACACGCAATGTTTTGTGGCCAACACCAATGTGATTTGGCTACTTTTGGACCTGTTTGTCTGGTCCAGTTTCTGATTCTTGGGCCTCATTATATTGCATCACATACTTACATACCACGGCACAACGGGTGGTGATTGGCCACGGTCGTTGTTGTAAATTAAAATATTTTCAGCTGCTTAAACCATTAATTTCAGCATTTTCAACAATTAGTCTTCTGTAATTTTGTGCTGCTTGCAGTGGTTATGATCTGGTTAACACTTCAAAACAACCATAACAACTCAAACTGCTAGCAACATGGATGTTTCACTATCAGCAGTGCATTGAATAAGCCCTGGTCAAATCTCTAACCCTATCACTGTTACATGTTTGTTTTTCACACGCCCTACTCTAAAACTCTTTCACTGGCACCTTGGTACATGTTTGTATTTCACATCCCCTGCTCTAAACCCTTTCAGTGGTACCTTATATATGTTTAATTACACATGTTCTACCTAGGCACTACCTTTTCCATACATTGTACATGAACATCACGTGCCTGTTTCGATGTGGCTAAAACATGGCTGAACCGACTCCTCAAAACATGCATTCCACCACACCACTGTGTTGTAATACTGACCGATATTATATTACACCGTCCCAGGTCATTGGATGACAAACTACGCAACATTGCTTCGAGCCAAATCCTGCACAGAAAACACATTGGTTGTTTCTTCCACAAACACACCAGCTAAAGTTCACTTGAATCGATGACACAAAACCCTGCGCCAGAGCTGTTGGAATGCTTTGTACATTGTGTATACATGCCTTGTATTAATGCGTCAAAATGTCCTTTTGCTGTGAGCAATGCATTAATCATTGGACTAGAATTCAACGATCATCCATCTGGATGTTGACACAAGGCAACACAACTACCTTGCAGCTCGTTCTAACAACGCTTTTGTTATCGGACAAAAATACAGTTAAAAAAATCGCAATAAATAACAACTGTATTTCCATTCACATCTGGTAAAAACTATGCCCGTTTCTGTTGGTAATAACAGTCAGATATTCACGGGCATGATGGTCAACGATAGATTCAAATAAACACTGCAATGCCGATGTCTCACATATGCTGTAAATAATCATAACCCCGGGCAACGGACACACTATCAGGTGTCACAACGGACACAATATCAGGTGTCGCATGTAAAAAGCTATATTAATAATGCCCTGCAATGTTTATGGCGTTGTGCAAAATGTGCTGCAAGATTTCTTGATCTTACGACTTGTGCAGCTGCCCGTGTTGTGATTGTGATGACGTCTGATCATAAGACGCAACCACAACTGTCTTTGTGGGGACCCGTATGTTTCCTTAGATCACAGTACGTCACATGGTGCCCTTATACGATGTACAGCACCGTCTCCGATAACACAGCAATGACCACTGACTACGTCAGCTCCGAGACATATGCAGAACTGTTCACACACCCTCTGGGATAAATGCACAGTTCACCCGTTTACCCAACCAACCAACTCTCATCTCACAGCGGTAGAGGATGTCTGCAGATGACTAGGAATATGTTAAATCTTCTACGATGTTAACCGCAGTGCAGTCAATGTTAGATTGTTATAAAACAAAACATCCCACCAGTGGTGCCTTCACCCTGGCGACACTCAAGAAGGAATGTATCGCAAACATAATATAGTCTTGGAGCTGTTTGAACCGCAAAGATTCTGCTTCATTGAACCGCGAAGATTCTGCTTCATTCAACTGTATCCATAACAACCTATACGACCAGGTTGACTTTGTTGCTGTAGTTTTTGAAGTTGATGTTTTTAACACCCATCACCAACCCCCACATTTAACACCCACCACCAACCCCACATTTAGCATGTTTATTCCAGCTAACATACCTCCAACTTGCTGATATTTCATACGCATATTTAATAGCCAATTATCCAGTTTATGACCTTCAGTAAACTTGAAATTGCCCACATAAGACCCACAACCGAAAGCATAACACAGGGTGATCTGTTGCCATTAAAATAACTGAATTTGTTGCACGCATATAAATGTTACTATACCAATATTTATAAGTATCACCGCCATAAAAATTTGTATTTCACTGATAACAGTAAACCTACCAAAACGTCTATGATTACGCATTGTTTTGTGAACAGTTCAACATATTAACGACAATTCTGTAAATATTAACGTTACAATTGGCATTACCGAACTGTGCCTTGCCAAAATCTAGAATACAGATGTGCTCTTGGAAATATGTATCTAATATATGTACTTTCCTACATTAGTTACGACAGTTACTAACTGAAATGTTATCTGTGCTCTATAGTAAAAGTTTAAGGTGTAATAGTAGGTATAATCATATACATTTTTAGTTTCTATGTGCATTCATGAAACAGAAAAATTTATGCTGACATGCGTGTGACTCTGCCAACTGTACACCACTGACATATAACAATTTACTGCTAACGACGTCCACAACGTACAGGTAAACCTGCTGCTTTTCACAGTGTTTCATCTTTTTGTGTTAGTTTCAATAAATATTCTTGGAATGTCTACCCTTGCCTAGCCACCCACCATAGATGCCAGACAGTAGTATGGCAGTAGCTGTTGGCTTCCTCTTAAAAACATACTTTGTAGAAAACATCTTTGTTTTCTTGTTGTTTCTTGACGCAATTACGTCATGCCACTGACAATGCAGACTCTCTCGTAAAGTCAAGATGAACGGCATCACAAACGATGAACCATTGCAACACTAGAAAGGTACACACGACTACTAAAACATGGCCGCCGTTACATATATATATATATCAAAGCGAACACAACTACATAATTAAGTCGCAGTGTAATAAAAGTTTAAAATGACCTAACACATGCATGTGTGAAAGCACACGCACAATTGTTGTTGTTGTTATCGTTCTTAGTAGTTGCACATTATTTTTAAAACAAACCACCCTCCAATAAAAACATACTGTTTTAAAAAACACCCGACATCACAGAACACCACCTTCAGTTATCACTGGCAATGTATCATGTAACCGAGGCAAGACTAGGTCAATAGCGATTTCACCAGTCTCATGGTAATGCGACCGACTGATTCCAACTGTGACCAGATGATTTTGCAACACCTCATGAGTTATAGTAGAAAACATGACCCCCGTGACAAACAAACAGATTGTTTCGACAAAGAAACAAACACTTTCCTGAATCATGCCTACAGTTTTACACCATAAAACCCAGGTTTGTTTCCTCAATTACTTTACCTCATCATTCACTTAACCCGACATAAAAACAATGTAAATCAATTATCATCAAATTCCCATTTACAAACACGATTTAATTCACCAAATTAATTTACTGTTTTTGACAGGCCCTAACTGCATTTAACAGTTCTTAATTTTAAATGTGTTAGATTCAGATCAAGACACCTATCGTAAAACATATAAACTCGGTGTGATCTGTAGTTGCAAACAATTCACTTATCAACGGCTTTCCTATATTTAAAAAACATTAATTTTAAACGTGTTAGATTAAGATATCGTTTGTAAAACCATATAACCCTGAACCCTGGTGCAAACCTGCAGACAACAATCCCCGAACTAAAACTCCACGCACACACACACAAATGCAGGTTGGGAGTGGGCGAGTACCCCAGCCCCGACAGCTGTACCCAGTCTAAGAGATCTGCGTCCACTCAGTGAGCCAACCCATTCAGATCACCCCCCCAGACACCTGACACGTATGAAAATGGTGGCCCTGTGACAGTGCTGGTTTACGCCACGCGAACTTAGCAGATCCACGACAGCTGTACCCTATGTGCGGGGCCGGGCGGTTGTTCCCCCTCGCATACCCTGCCCCGCTCCCTTCTCCCACCCCTGGTGCCTGCCACCACGATGCCAGTTCACCGAAAAAAAACTCTGTTATACATGCGAGACTGCGAAATATCCATCCGTCGACCAAGTGTGAACATGTGTCACACAAGTGACACCAACGGGGAAGATCGGCCGGCGATACGACCGGGCCTTTCTTACCACGTTCTCGTTCTGACTTCGCCCTCCTCATTCCGGTGAAATATTTTACCAGGCTTTGAAATCGCTGTCAATATTTGTCGTAATCATCTTTAGCTGACAGACGTCGATGCGTTGAACTGAGCTGGTCCTGCATGATGCCGCTGCTTGCTCATTCGCAGCGACGCTGGAATGGTTATCACGGAACCAGCGCCCAGCTAGAAGGCCTGGTCTTGCAGCAGCGTCTCGAGATACGCCATCTCGGCATCTGCGTGTGGATCCTTCACCGCCAGATGGAGCTGCACGTTCGAGATCGGTTGCCACTCTCGGCCAACGCTTTTGGAGATCTGCAAGTCAAGAATAACTTTTGCAACAGCACACCTGTGGTGACACCACATAATAGCAATTGAAATAGGCAACAGAACATTTGTTTGTAATAGATAAAAACTTTTTTTTAAAGCCATAGTAATTACAACAGACCATAAAGAATAGTTTGCAAAGAAAATTTTAAGAACACTAGATCAATGCAAGAGGAATCAGGCACATAAGAAAGTTAGTGAACTAATTACGGTGTCAATTTGTGCGGCACAAGCATCCAACATATGAGTCGATTATTACATACAGATGCCAGATACATCATCTACTGATGCAGCCTGCCTACCTCAGCGTTGAAATCGTTGCCGACGCGACCATACTCAAGCCCGACCGTGTGAGGGTCAGACTCGGGCTCCACGCTTGAGATGCAACACAATGGCACTTCCAACGTGTGCAGCTGGCGCCCTCGCAGTCGCGCTATTGCCACCACGTCATCGTCATTCATCTCATACCCTGCAGCGAATGAACAGTGTCGTTTCATAAGATGAGTAATGCACAATGCCACGCCGACAAAATATTTGACATAACTGCATGTTATATGACAGAAGTTAATTTGTGGCATCTCTGTAACATAATGTGTAACATATTGTTCACTGACAATTGTGCACATGATAAATATATTGCAATATTGCATTTGGTGCCATATTGGAATATAAAATAATTCAATGAATTAGTGAAACTAATGAGGGGGAGAGGGAGAGGGAGAGGGAGAGGGAGAGGGAGAGGAGAGGGAGAGGGAGAGGGAGAGGGAGGAGAGGGAGGAGAGGGAGGAGAGGGAGGAGAGGGAGGAGAGGGAGAGAGACTAACCAATGAGAGTGAAATGCGTGAGTCTTGAACACTTCCACGCCAGCATCACAAATGGATCCTCATCACTGAGATTGTCAAAGACAGCATAGTAGCTGTTTGGCGTCATGTTCAACATTGCGTCTATGATTTGCACTGAGCGTAGATGTGTGGCCATGTGACGTGCGATGAAGTTAATCGCAGCAACATTGATGAGCTGGCAGAAGAACATGCGCAGGTGTGTGAGTGGCAGCGCCGGCCGCAGGATGTCCAGGAGACCCGTGGCACCATCTGCTGAGTGGATCAGATTGAGCGTAACTTCGACAGTTGGGTTCGTGACTACGAGACGGCGCCAAGTATCATTGGCAATCTTCTCGTGTCCGTGCTCGATGCCATGCACGTGTATGATGAGTCGCTCAAGTTTCTTGACTCTGTTACATGTCGAGAAGCCGTCGAGCAGCTCAGTCGTCACGTAGTCATAGTCGATGCCAAGTACCTGCAGGTGACACAGACTGTGCAGGTCTGAGACTGGCATCTCAATAAGACCATACGAGTCTGGGTCCTCTTTCACGGTAGCCATGTGCAGTGTCTCGAGGGTGGTGGTCTGGTGTTCAGCCAGCAGGGGCAACAGCACATTGGCGTGGTCCCCTAGGTCCTCGAGACAGCCCACGGACAGGTGCTTGAGGCGGCGCGCATTCTTGATGATGGCCTCCAGTGAGTCACTGAACCTGTAAGTATATCTAAATGTTTATTGACAGTTCTTACAATTATATTCCATGGTGCTGTACAGTACAAGAAATGGCATAGCAGAAAGTGAACCCAGTATAAACATCAACATGTTGCAATGATAACATAAAGTTTAGGCTATTTCAATTAGTAAATTAATAAGTTGCTTATATGTTATGATTAAATGGTTTTCAGTATGTTCAGCTTGCTCATAAAGTGTTAGAAAAGTATTTTTTGAGTGCAGTACTTTTGAAAATTGATAAACAAAATCCAAATCTTATAAAACATGCTCAAATAAAAGATGTGCATCCTACTTGTGTTGTGCAAAGCATACAATGTCCAAAACGTATCATCTGAATCAGTGCAAGACCAGATAGTGTATTAAAACAGGCTGAGGGCATCAGGACACAAGATTTCAATGACAGAGTTTTTTCATAGCACAAATTTTCCAATGATGAGTGTAGACCATTGCGGAAAATGTTCTGTTTATTATGACCAGCTATGATACAGACTTCTTTCACCAAGGGTAACTGGCTATGGGAATATGCTGTATATAGTATTACAATACCTTGTGTAAACTGCGAATACGACTTTGTGACACCTTTTGACCCAGTTGAATAAATTTATGAGTATGAATTAAACCCGAGAAGTTCCAAGTTGTCCAACTTATTTAATTTACAATATAAACGAGTTCACTGGAACGCAATTTCTATTTCAGAAAAAGTTAGCTCCTCCCAAATGGGTAGCTGAATTATATGTAGGTACATAATTATGCGTAATAAAACAAGTTACGAACACAAGAAGCCCAACATTTTGACACTTACAGGTCGGTTGTTTCTTCTGTTTCTGTGCTAAGCCAGTTGACTTGCATTACTTGACAACTCGACGGTCTCAATGCCAATCTTTCAAGATTTGCGTTATCTGCTAACATGTCAAGTATTCGGAGGCATTCTTTAACATTTTCACAAATTTGTGAATTAAATTCGACAGTGACATTTCTCACGAATCTTCCGCACATATTTGCAAGGTGTTTTGATCGACTTCGACTGTCATTTTTCACTTTAAAATGAATGCTCCGCCACAATATAGGATGGAATAGACAATTTCTCCATCTCCTGCATGCACTGGTAGCATTTAGTCTGTCAGCTAAAGATAAATACGACAATATTTCAACAATAATTATGCTTGGTAATTTCACCCACACATCTTCTCCAGCCATTTCGCATGTTTTGAAAACGAAAAAGTAAGACGAGATGTGAACGAGATTTCATTTCTGCCACTACAGAAATTGAACAATCATTGTAAGTAAATGTCTCAATTTTACCTACTTTAATGGACTGGGTTATGTTTAACATTTGTTCAAATGTATGTATGAGACAACTTAATACATCATATAAAACGATGAGTGAGACAATATCATTGTTAGTGATGCTATAAGGGGCCTAACTTAAAAACTCGTTTGGAAAATTTATGTCATTATTGGGCAGAAGAAGGAAAATGTATCATAATTTTTGGAATGTTTTGGGTCTCGAAATCTAAATGGTAAAATTAACAAATAATAACGGCATCATGTTTGTCCAATCATTTTGCTTCTCGTGGTGGGCGTGTCTGTGTTTACATAAAAATCCACTAGAGGGCACAACCGGCTCGGTCAAGGACAGACACGTACTTTTTGGTAGTCGTGCGCGTTTGTTTTTTGCGAGATTAAAAGCAACTTTGATCGAAGCTTTCTTTGCTGACATTGTATAAACTGCATGAAAAAATGTCAGCCACGGGTCCAGCATTCGACACAGACTGTATGACACTGACTCGCTTCTTGTTAGCGGAGCAGCGAAAATTTCCGAAAGCGACTGGGGATCTCACCCAGTTGATGAACGCTATACTGACTGCAGTGAAGGGGATCACAGCGGCTGTACGCAAGGCAGGAATTGCTCGGTTGTGAGTGAATATTTGTTACCGTAGAAACTGGCAGTGGTGGCTGCTTCACAGCCACAATGCACCGCATATTAATTTCAAAACTAGTCTAAAGTATTATTAAACTTAAAAAAACAGTAAAGTAAAAATGAGTGAGTGAGTTTAATCTAAATAAATATGTAAAACAGTAAAAAACAAACAAAAAGTTAGATACATAGCATTAGACTAATACGCATATACTGTCACAAGCTTGATAACCTGCCTTAAATTTAATTTGCAGTCTCAACATATATTATAATAATAATATTATAATAATAATATTTACTGATAACTATACTGTCATTCCTTGTTATAACGTGATAGGTAGGGCCAATGAAATGGAATCGCGTTATAAAAGGGACGTGTCACAGAGTATATTGAATCACCACTACTAAAAACCACTGCCGAAGCCATGTGCAAAGCCAATGTATAAGATTGCCAGCCAAAGTTGAATGCTGAACTGAATAAAATTCATGAAAGGTGTACAGAAATAAATTAAGAACCAACAGCGCCTGTCTGATGATGTGAGCTGAATGATAATACAATACCACTGATTAAAAATAATAACCTTGCTCTCAGCAGTCAAAACATACAAATGAATTGACACGTTGCTGAAGTAGGTAAACTAATAAAACTTATAATGATTACACTTATTGTCGTAAATAATGATTACATGCACATGATGCACTTATTGTCTTTCAGTCAGTCCCAAAATAAAAATGTAGAATGCACATTTACAGTGCTGAATTGTACTGTAATTGAGCACAATTCATATACAATTGACAAAATCATGTGTTTGGCACTTAGTAACTGCATTTAATCCTAGATGCAAAAATTTAAATTTTGCTATGCACTGTCAGCATGCCACTTTAGCCCTGTATTGTTCTGATCTTCCCAATACGATTGAATAGGCAATTTAAATAATTAATTTTATTGCAATTTACAAGCTAAGGAAGGGACCTGTTCAATGAAGCTACAATGAACTGGCAGGAGAGAAACACGATTGATGTTGGTGCAAAAACATCCAGGCTCACACTGATGTACAAAATTCAAAACAGCTTAGTTGACATCCCTGTCAGTACATACACACATATATATATATATATATATATATATATAAAATATATATATATATATATATATATATATAACCACAACACACACACACACACACACACACACACACACACACACACACACACACACACACACACACACACACACACATCAGCACATCAGCACACAGCTACTGTACCACAGAACAATTAGGCGCAGAAGGCACCTCTAACGGTCCAACATTCCCGGATAAAAGCAGATGAGCACTCCTTCTTTATAGCCACAATATTTAGAACCTTAGAAGTTGGAACATGCTCCGTCTCCAGAGGCTTTCAAGCATAGCTTGATGCAGAGACCCGTTCACTGGTAGAAAAAAATAGAAATATGGGTCGGAGGGTGGTGGACGGGTAAACAAATTAAGGAACACAAAAAAGTCTCCAAAAATCTTAGATATTGTCAGTTATGCCTTAGAATTGAGTGACATGGTGTTACATGTGTGTTTGTAGTCAATTTCAGGTAAAACAAAGATTTAAAGTTTGTAAACTGGCTTAACAAGGTAACAGTTAACATGTGTCCACCAAAAAATGTGTGACTGACAAAAAATTGATCCTGCATAAAGCCCAGCTTTCAAGCAGTGCCTTGGCAGCAATGCTACAGCATCACATAAAGTATCATGACTGCTCATTTTAACCCGCACTTGAACTTTTTTAATAAACATTTAAACACCATATTATTTATTATAATCAGCACTGCCCAGCACTTGAGCATCCACGAAATCAGGATATTTTATGATAGTGGAAGAAGGAAGAAGAGGAAAACAAACAATGCCTTGCTCATATTTACTGTATGGTACAGTAAACATTTTATTAAATGTATTTGTTAGGAGTCTTAGGACTGTTATTTATTTAGGTTGTTATAGCACAAGCAGGCTTTCCAGACCACATCCACGTTTCAAGGCAATTACCTCAGTATTTAAATTGTCATCTTACTTAATTGCTACTAGCTGTTTCTAACTTTCTAAAGATGCTTCAAGGTATAATATCCCATCTTAAGTTAGTTTATTTGGTGAACAAGTAAATATGCATATATAGTAAGTTACCATTTCAGTTTGGCAGCGGTATTGACATCTTTTATTTAGACCAAACGTTGACATATAAATGAATGTCACTGTCCTGTTGTAATTATCTGCACTAACCAGCCAGGGACAGAGTATTTATAACTAGACATAGGTGTTTACTGGAAGAACTGATTGTCCACTTTATGGATCACAGAAGTAGTCAATGGTAATGTTAGCAGCTACAATTGCACTCGCTGGCTTGTACGGTAATGAGTACTTTGTGTAGTGCCATGCTACTTACCCAGTATTTATTCCCAATTTCAAATTACAGGAATGTACACAATGCTTGAATAATGACAACACTTATTTTTCACAAGTAAGAAAATGTAAATATCTGAAGACAGTTAAACTCTCAGTGTACAATGATAACAATTGGGACCATGTAATTTGTCATTTTGATGAAAACGATTTCTGAATTTTGTACCAAATTTGCCTGCATATTTTGAGCCTATAAAGCAGTAGTGAACTAAATAATTTGCAAGAACTTGATACCCAATGTGAAGGGGTATTTTTTAATAACAAATAAAAAAATTCTGCCAGATTACATTTTAGCTTTGTTTATTATCGAAACAATTAACTTTCAAAACAATTGCATACCTCTAAATGTCTTACATTTAGTAACCAGGCATGTACCACGGTAGTTGTATACATTAAAGTAATCATCTCCATTATGTAGTTTATAACAGTCATTATAGTTTTTATTTACCAAAATCTGCATTTGACAAAAAGGATGTCTCTGTGAGTGTGAGATCTGTGAGCTGTGTCAGGGCTTATGGTAATCTATCTGTTAGAAGAGCCAAAGGTCAGTCACCTAAGTCAGGCTAAGTGTCAGTTATTATGAAGGTCATATCAGGTTGTTTACGTCATGTTGTAAAACTATTTGGGTTGTGGTTGAAGTCACCATGTTGTTCAGTGACTTGTCACATTGATGTGGCCACTGGAAAGCATAGATACACACGAAATACCCAGTACCAAACATCTACATCAATATCTTTCAGTAACTTATGGTCTTAATCTTCTATACAATAAATGAAATAAAAAGATACAGGAATGTGAGTAATGTGACAGCAGCAGAGTTGGATGATCAGTGTTATGTAACCCTGACCTGACAGTGTTGCACTCAAGGTCAGACAAAATGTCTGCTGATTTATCACTTGTGTCTGCTAAATAAAATGTCTTGCATAAGTTGGTTTATAGATCGGTGTTGTGTTTAAATTTCTGGAGTATTGCTGGGAGATACCAGAGTTTGATTGTTAAGGGTGTCTGCTGGCCATGAGTTTTACACTCAGTCTTTCATATGGACTCTTTAAATGTAAGTGTCACTTGGTAGAAGTCCTTGTGAATCCCTAATTTTAAAAGATCATAATTCCATTGTTAATGTGATTGATGTTAACAATCCATCAACATGTATATGCACTGCCATCTTGTGTATTGGTGTGTATAGTGTATCATTTTCAGTCTGCAATAAGCTATCATACTGTGTATTCATGCACACGCCTATCTATTACTATTAATCAGTCATAAAGTACTCGTATGCATGCCACATGTCAGTGCTTTTAAATCTGGAAAAGGCTATCTTGGGTTATGGGCTTCATGAAAGTGTTCGATTGTAATTGAATACTGATTCAAGATGTGTAATAGTGCATTACATCAATAATATAGTTTAACCTTGGCATTAGATATTGAACATTTTAAAATTAGAGTAAATAGTATTTTCCCATACGTATATGATATAATTGTATACAAAAATAGATGCAAACTGTCAGACCTTTATGAGAGTGCTTCTTAAAACTCATTATAACGTTTTCATTTCTACCAAAATCTAAGCTGTAGCAAAACACATTTGTGAACACAACAACAGTGAGTAATAGTAGTATAGTTTTTCCCATGGCACTGCACTTATTGCTTTCAGATACGGGATCTCTGGTCACCAGAATGTGACAGGAGACCAAGTGAAGAAGCTTGATGTTCTCTCCAATGACATGTTCATCAACATGCTGAGGTCATCATTTACCACCTGTTTGATGGTCTCAGAAGAGAATGAGACCGTCATTGAAGTTGACTCTGAGAAACAGGTTAATTATACTTTATTTTCATGTAGTTAGTCAAATTTTTAATTAATACAAGTAATATGAGTACTACTTACCCTTATTATCAGTAACATATTACATGTGCTGCATGTTATTGTTGGGAACAGTTTTATTTTTAAAGATTGGTTTTAAATTATTTCATATCCTTGTGTAGAAATGATTGACCTTTACGTTGTTTCAGTGATACTTATGTACATAATTATATATGGCACAGAGACTTGTTTGTAAAATACAGAGCAGATATTATCTAGAAAAAAGATGTTAAGGTGGTTATCTTTGACAGGAACTCCCCTGAATATGTTTACCTTTGATGGCATTAACTGCTGCTAAGATTGACACAGTAGTTCCATTAACTATGCTATCTGTGCAAATTGGATTCAGTTCAGAATTTGTTTGAAAACTTATGTAATATTTGCTATTGCTAAAGAGCTCTACTTTGAATGGACAGTAAGGTGGTTTCTGTAAGGAGTGTTTGTGGAGGCATGTAACAGTTTGACCTTTGCTTGCTGCAATGAAGGGAAGGGTATGCACCAGTGTGCAAAGAAGAATGGGGATTGCATACTGTAGAACTACTTGGCAGACTCACAACATAACTTTATATCGTACTCATTAACACTGTGCCTTCTTGTGTTTATTCTTCATACAGTTGTTTTACGGTATAGACACTTGGTTGGGAAATTACTTTCTGTAGAGGGTTGCTCAGAATATTTGTACTTGGTACATGTAACACATACTGGCTGTTTGACATAGTTCTGGGCAGGATGTAACAATAACAAAGATTTACTCACTCGGGAACATGTTAACATTTCATGATCATATTCTGCACACAAAAATGATATTTTTAAACTTTATGTAAACTAAATTTGACAGAACACCATACAGAAACTGTAACATCTTGTTCACCTAAGATGTTCATGACTAGCCAATCCACAAATTATTGTAAACTTAATAGACAGCTTCAGGGAACAAACCTACCCTTTGTTTTAAAGTATAGCACTTTGGTGCATAGGAATTTGTGTCTTAGAAGTGTGTGCCTGTTTGTTGTATGTGTCACAGATGCCAATTTCGGAGAAGGTAAGTGGGCAGTCATTGAGACACTGACGTATGTGTACAATACATGTACATTACAAACACTAAACTGTCAGTATTTGAAGTTCTTTATGTCAGTGTCACATGATCCAAAATGATCTGTAATTGGCTAAATTATTTACTGATTGTTACAGCAAGTAGCATGAATATATAATTTACAAATATATCGGTAGGGTTGTATACACATATCTAATAAAACAAAAAAGTGAAAAACTACAATACAAACAATAACCTTTAATAGTCCCCAAAGAGGACATTCTTGTGGTATATATTCACTTAACACAATGGCATTAGTATTGACAATGCTTATAATAATAGTGTATCCACCCCATCCTCCCCGATCACTCTCCCATACCCGATTTCGCATTTAGCAGCCTAACAGATGTTAGAAGAAAAGTGTTATGATAACTGTTCGTGCGTGCTCTTTCGGATATATGTATCTACAAGCAGATTGTGCAACATAGTAGAATTCGTGCAATGGGTGAGAGATGTCCTTTAAGATGTCCCTTGTCTTTTTCATCACATATGTTTCGAAAAGTTCATTCACTGTTGGGAGTGTCATGCCAGTGGTTTTGCTGGGTGACCATACTACACGATCTAGCAGCACTCTATTCTTAACTGATAACCCAACAAATTAGACAGTAGCACAGGACTGACTAGGCTGTAGATTTATAGAAGAGATGATATATTTTCCTACACATTAAATTTTCTGACAAAATAGTTCCGTTGACAACATTTCTTTTGAATGCGCTTTATGTTCAATGACCAATCAAGCTGGTTGGTAATTTTGATGCCCATTTAGGAGTATGAGTCTACTCTCTCTACTACCTCTCCGTTGATGGATAGTGTAGGCGGGTCATGTTGCAACTTGCGGAAGTCAATGACCATTTGCTTAGTTTTCTTGGAGTTGAGTTGGCGACAGTTCGAATCACACCATGAAACCAGGTTTTGTACTTCCGTCTCATAGATCTGGTGGTTATTTTCTGTTATCAAACCGAGTAAGGCCTTATCATCAGTGTATTTGAAGAGACGGTCCTTGGTGATAGAGCTGTTAACTGGCATGCAGTCACCTGTGTACATTGTGAACAGTGCTAGTGAACTCACACAGCCCTGGGGGCGCCACTGTTTGTTGTGATGGTAGTAGAAATGGTGTTGTTGATCTTAACCCACTGTTTTCTGTCTGTAAGAAAGTCCCAAATCCACTTGCGCAAAGATGGATTCACAAGCATGGCTCTCAGTTTCTGGAGCCATGCTTTCTTATGGCTTTAACAAATTGTATAACTGTACACATATGTCCATCTTAAAAAAATTAGTCAGATGTTGGTAATTAAAAAAAAGAATTATTGGTACCATTGTACGTCAATTATAAGTGATGTTACGGCTCGCCAAACATGTGTGGGATAGAGACCTTCAAACTGAGAAAACTGTTTTCAAAGTTTTAACAACTTTTGTTGAAAATTTGTGCTTCATGAAAAAATATGTTTCATGAAATATACCTAAGTTACCATGAACAGATCTTACTGAAATTCGGAATATGAATAGATAATGGCATGCTGAAGACATTACGTTAGTATGAAAACAAGATATGTGATAGAAAAGGCTACTGGTACAATTAATTGCTGACATTTCTCTACCTTCATTGGCTTCAACAGTAAGAATCACAACAGATGGTCATGTTTAACAAGTTTAATACTAAAGAATAATGTGGCTACATGATTACAAGAGATCTGTGACAGTGTCCAGATAAATAACCTGTAGCTTCTAGACTGATCACGTCCTCGCTTGCGTGTTGTGTTGTTCATGGGTGCGGGTGACAGTCCCTGGTCAAGCCGAAGCCAAGACCATGTGCCTACCTTGTCTCCTACCTTGGCCTGCAGCTTATAATTCTCCTTGTGGCTCTTGTTCATCAGACAAGACAGTAAATCAACTGTGGCAGTGTCTGGCATCACTTAGATTCCTGCTAACTGTGATTGTAACAGGGGTAATTTATACAGCTTGGCTTTGACAAAGAAGCTACACCAGAAGCTGAGTCATAGACAGCAGTTTGCATATAGACACGTGCTCCACCGTTCAGTAGCGTGATCTGGGTGGTAACCAGTGCCCCGGATGATGTTGCTATGTCTTTGACACGAACAGGCCACCTCTTCAAGGCCTTCTGTGGGTTACAGTTTGCATTTATTAACATAAATTTGCCTATATATTGACCGACGACACGCCAAGATTTGTAAGGAATCGTCCCAAATTTAGCAGCAAAGACCACTTGCAATAAGCCAGTTCAGAGTTACGACTACGCATGCGCCAAATCTTTTGGGTCAGAAGGCAACCGATATAAACAAATCGCACGTGCCTGTTTAACCTCATGGATCCTGAAACACGATGTGTCGTGCTTTTACACTAGTGTGTACAATAATCGTTAGATGTCACTAGTTTTTCGCGGAAACTTCGTCAAATTATACCCGGATGTAGACATGAGATTTACTG